>UZAN01039498.1:0-56571 GCA_900618425.1 Echinostoma caproni
ATTTTCAGTATCTTTGCGAAATGAGGTTGGTAGCTTCTCATCGTGTCTTTTGATTGTCAGCCTGTGTATGTGTATTTGTGTTCCTAGTTTTAAACTGGTTTGTCTCAAGTAGTAATTCTTGCAATCTCGACAGGTTAATTCGTAAATACATTTTGAGGAAACTTCTTTTGCGATTTGATCCTGTGCTTTGGATAGTAAAGCCTTTATTGTCGTTGTTATCTTGTGTGCAACCAAAATTACTGACGTTTATAATAATTAGGCTGCCATTCCTGAGACAATTTGTATAAACTTTCGTTTAATTCGTATAATCTTCAATGGTTTGTCTGGCTGTGTAGCCACTTACGGAGTTTCACTTGTCGTCCCCTCCTTGCGCGTCATATGTGAGCAGTATTGGAAGAAGTTTCCTTGCTATCCACTACATAAAAGCACCTGAAAAACTAGCGCTTCCCCTGCCTTTTGAAGTTCATGGGTGCTGCAGTGGGTTTTTACTCATTTGAAAAGTCATAAGAAGCATACTGTATTGCATGTCAGGAGTTGGTTGTTTTAAAACTTGAGAATCTGATCCGTGTAGGATGATTTTCAGTAGACTTCAGTTTCTGATTCCGCACCTTCAGTTTGTTTATCCAATACGTCCAGAATAGGTAGTCGTTTTTTCCGTTCTTTTTCCAAGATGAATCAGATTCCAGTAAATACATTGTTGACCAAGCCGCATGTCTCTTCGAATTGGGTAGATTTCAGAATGAAACATGTGTGATTAGCTAGCCTGAGATACATTCTCGGGTGGATTATATGGAGTACAATTGTCTTCGATGTCTTCATAGCTTCTTCTGCAGTACGTCTTAACTGCGTACTGGTTTGCTTACTAGAGGAGGAAACAACAGTGATCTGATTGTATATGTTTTTGTAGCTGTCCGTTGAACGTAAGATACTTGGAAAAC
Organism: Echinostoma caproni; assembly: GCA_900618425.1. Lineage (NCBI taxonomy): Eukaryota > Metazoa > Platyhelminthes > Trematoda > Plagiorchiida > Echinostomatidae > Echinostoma > Echinostoma caproni. Next base: position 939 of record UZAN01039498.1, read on the forward strand.
AAATGCTAAATATCTGAGAGGTTTCTCCTCCAATTCTGCTAGTTATTCGGTTGTCGTTGTCAGTGTTGATTAGAGCTGAAATGTTTTTCCCCAAGTTTTCAATTTGACACATAAAGCTGATAATTAAAGTCTGAAACAAAACCGATTAAGGAACCCTTATGTTGCCATAGATTAATCACCTATACTTCAAAGGTCTCCTCAATCGTTGACTTCAAAGTTATCATGATTATGGAATTGTATTTATCACTACTTTCGGATGCTTAATAATGCGTAAAACGTACAGAATTCACGAACCCAGCAGCCGGACATGCGAATAGCACATAGTTCACGCACACGCACACAGGACCGAATGACAGGAGTCAGGTTACAATCATATCCTTCAACACGATACAACATAAAAAAGCCCTCATCAAACATTTTCAGCATTTGGAACCATATTGAGTTCAAAACTGGTCTAGCTTTCCACTGCTACCACAATGTGTCAGAGATCATTGTCAGGCTGGATGCGTAACTTTAATTGTTAGCTGCTCAATACCCCTTTAGTATTCCGTATTTGATTATAAAAGGCCGAACACAATTGCCTCGAAACTGCACACAACTTTAATCTTCCCATAGCAGTTTCAACCACGACATTTGGCTGTATGTGATGTACAATATGGTGGTAATTTAGGGCAAAATAACCTAGTGCATTGTGGAAAAATACAAACCAGAAATGATAGCAGTAATTTTAGAAATAAATGTCTTTTCTATAAATAAATTTTATTGATTTGAAATCAACGCCGTTCAATCTTGTTTTCAGTGGTCCCGTGAATCGTCGTGGTCCAGGCCAAAGAAAAGATTTTGCAAAACGGACAAACAACCGCCCAACGAAATTGCAAGCAGTTCCCACTACAAAATTCAATCATTTGTTTTTCTCAGTTTTTGGTGCTCTCCAGCTTTTCAGATTACCTGAAGCAGAGATTATTTTCACTGAATTAACATTGAAGTTTCCAGATAATTACTCTCGTTTACAAATAGGGTACCCAGTATGTTACGAGCAAATCAAAAATAATCCCTTTGCAGATAACTCACCACGGTAGATTGAAAGTCAATATTGTGTACGGTGCATGGAATTCTTGCTGTGGACCGGATTGGAGCGGTCACGTAGACCGATTCGTACGGATCAAAGCACGGTTGTGTCAATGATTTCACTGGTGAGTGGTTCACGTTCCCGTGCAGGGATAGGGAGAACGGGCTGTACTCAGTTTGTGTATCATTCGTCATCTGTGAACCGCTAGAAAACTGATGGTTTAAGTTGAAGATTGATTGGAAAGAGCTGTCCTCTGTTGTTTCATTGTGATCTATTCTACAGTTGTATTGTGTCTGGGGTAATGGAGTGAGAATTGAAGCTGATGTTCCGGATAGTTTTTCCTGCGAGAGGGAGTCATGGAGGTAATCTGCTCGTGGGAAACGACCAAGAGATCCGACAAAAACAAGCGGCCTGCCTGTTCTATTCCAAAAAGGACGCATCACCATGGACTGTGCTATTGTCGGAAAAAGTGAAAGCAACTCGGTGATTGGGAACCACCCGGTTAATCCAACAGGATTTTCACGAGAGAATGACTGGCTCACATCGAGCAAACTGAAGGGATTATGAAGTGATTGGCACAAGCGAAAGCGGAGAACGGTGATTCCTAGAAGGCACAACACGGATTATGGTTATACTCGATCAACGATTGGTGAAAAAATAATGTTCTAATAGTTTATTCGCACCAAAACAAAATTCACACTGTCAACTTAAAACCTTTACAAAATTTGGTTTGTTTCCGAGATGGTCCTTTACAGTTTCATTTTTACATGAGTTATCAACATTGGGTTTCAAAGTTAGAAGAACGAGTTGAAAACTAACGGCAACAGTTAAAACGTGTAAACTTTATTAAATTGTGTGAACAGAGAAAATAAACGTAGATGGAAACGGCCGAAAAGGTCGCCTAAAACCTACTCGTTTGCAGTAATATTGATTAGAGTTTCTGCTGTAAACAACTTAAGCCACAAACCTCGATAAAGTCGAAAGTTAAGAATAAAACATAATCTCAAATGTAATTAAATTCACACTCCCTTTGGCTTTCAATTTATATTATTTGCTACATATATTTGTACGCTTTTCTTTCTATTTACATTTTTGTCAAATAACGTGATTGAGCCTGGAGGCCTACCTCAGATTCATCAAACAGGATTTACCGAACAGTCCGAATAAAATAATATGAAAGATAAATCTGTTGTTCGTTCAAAACACGCAGATTTCTGCCAAAAGATCTACCATTGAATGGAAAACTTGACTGATTGGATGATTTGCTAAACATGCAGTATAATTGTGGTTTTTACCGCGAAGTTGTTTTTGTGGAAATATTTAGATGTTTATACCTGAAAAATTTTAGCACTGTGGAATTAGGGAATTACATCGTCAACGGAGTTTATGTTACCTGGGGAAACCTTCAATTTGTTGGTAATTCAAATACCATGGTCTATATATATATTAATATCTATATATGAATAATTATTTGTTGTTTCTTCATCATTTTAAGCCATAAACAAACTACGTGATTTTGCTTGCCATTTTCCATTGTAATTTTCTTTTGGTTGCATTCTTCCAATCCGAGAATCACACTGATCAGATCTGGTTGTTTGCAGAAATTAGTCCTCTAGTCCATTACTATTCACAAACTTATTTTTCATCCAGAATGAATCCCATATCCTGGGTACATAGTATTTGTGGATTGAATTTTATACAATAAACTGGATGAGACTAGGAGCATGTAGAGAGGAAACTCTGATTGATTCGGCATCCCGAGATTAATTAGTTTGTTTCTGGTAATATTGTGCTTGTCGTTACACTTCACTTGAAAACGATTTTAGTTGTCTATGGGGAACAGAACACCCTAGGAGTGAATGTAACGTGGCTCCACCACACAATTTTATATTTCAAAGTGGCCCGATGGTGTGGAGACAATGAAATATCCACTACTTAATTCTGAAGGTGAACATCTCAGACGTTATTTCATACTTCTGAATAGAAATAGCTTCACCTACCTTCTTTGGTGTCTAAGTCTTTCTATGGCGGTCAGTCTGCACTCACTAGTCATTTAAGGTATTTACTGTCCATCGCAACATAGTAATGTATGGGATTTCGAAAGTCTAGCTGTGGTAGATGAAATACCTTTTCCTTGCTTATTATTATTTCTGTCCACGGATAACTTTCGAGTGAATGCACGCTTCCATCAGCTTATTTCCAATTAGATGAGCTATCGTTTCAATGGACGTCTATTGCACAAGGTATTTAATCCGTGCAGATATAACAAGCTGAAGTCGAAGATAGTTTGGTTTTTGTACAATCGACGTGGAATATGCATCCAATTTTATTGAACCAGGTTCACTCTCACATTCATATTCACTTATATTCAAATAATTCATCAAAGTACAAGAAGTTCATTATGGATTTTTCCGATAAAATTGTCAAAGCAAGTTGCCTGTCCCGGACATAAACTAGCGTTTGCTGCAATAAGCACCACGTTTTCCTCTATGCCTAAAGTTCCAGCTTGTATAAGGTCATCCAACAGCTGTCTCCCTGGGAGGGGCAAAAGTGTCTCTTTTTGCGTTGTACATTTAGAATTCTAGTGAGTTGCAAAAACAGAATTTCCCACTGTTGCAAAATTCTTCGGAACTTAGGCATGTTCAGTTTATTCCTCCAATGTCGTGAGCGGTGAATGATTGACTGAATAATTGCCCTAATTATTACTAAATTCTCCTGAAATTTGGTATTTAATATTCTCTTGCCATGAAAGGTCTTCCAATGAAGACGGGTTCTTTCGGCTTGGAATCGGAGAAATTTCTATATGAACGATCAGCGATGGTTTAAGTTCTGAAAAAAATCATTGGGAGCAGTTTTTCTAACAGCCGACATTTAAATAAGAAGGAGAATATGGAATAAAGAGTTGTGGATATTTAGATAAAATCCAAAACGTAAATGAAGAATAAATGATTATTCGTAATTTCCGTGATTCGCCTATTAGACTAATGTATGTCGTGAGCATTCGGTAGAACAAACTGACCAAATAACGGATGATGAGAGAAATATGTAAACAGTCCGATGGTTAGTGGGGACAGCATCCTGGAAACACCCAACGTATTAGACATTTGAAGGGAGACGTGCACACTAACTGTGGGAATAAAGACACCAAACTAACTGCAACTGTTCAACCTTGATAGAAAAGCACTATCACACTTTCCACATCTTTGGTAGTACAATGAGTTTTTCTTGGTGAAATCTTCTAAAGGCACCTGAATTTTCTTCAGTTTCATTCAATAAAGGTTTCACAGCGGAAATTATAAGCTGAGATCAACTGAAATCTAGCTCATTCATAAACTGGAACAACGAAGACGACAGATCACAAGAGCTTACTCGGGTTTCCGAAACTATTTTCTCATCAGATGCGTCAGTGTGTACTTCCTCAACTTTATTCAATGCCGAATCGGGTTTTGGTCGCGGAACAGACTGATGAGACGCTTATCTAATCGCCTTCAGTGAGTAACCACATAATAAAATTGTAAAAACGGTTTTTTCACTGATCTCCTAATTTGCTTTCTACCGTGAACACATTACGAGGTTGATCAGTAGAGCATAAAACTTATGATTGTCTTTTGTTTCCCAGCTTTGAAGTTGGTATACCTAACAAAGCAACAGGATTTGTTACTGTAGATCCACAAGTTGCAAATTTGAGAGCATTCACAGATGAAAAACGAGAAAAAAGTTTCCTTCCCATGGTTCATTAACGTCATCCTACAACCGACAAAAGACATTCGACCAAGATTTTTCACACCTGCAAAATGAGAATTCCATTGGACGAATGCTGGCGATCTGTAGAGCTTTGAAGACTTAGGTATAACTCACTGAGGTAGCTCAACGATTGATGAGGTTTGTGAAAACCAAATGTTGGAAATATTTATAGCAAATTTAAATTGTGAATTGTCGTGTATATGGCAAATGAAGCATGAACTATAAAGCTAGGAAGCACCGGACAACTGTTTTGACCTGGTTGGGTCTCATCAGCAGTGCAAATCCATCGACCCGACTGGGGATCGAACCCGGGACTTCATGGGCAGAATGCAAGCATGCTACGCACCACGCCACCGAGTAGCTGATCAAACTGTTCTTCATTTTTCATTTACACGACCAGCTGCTCGATGAATTCGCACTGCTGATGAGACCCAACGAAGTCGAAACAGCTGTTCAATGCTTCGTAGCTTCTCTGTTCACGCTTCATTTGCCATATACACGATGAATTCCCATTTGAAGTTTAATCAAATCCTCCATTACTCACATGATTTATAGCAAAGTTACTACAGTTGCAGCCTAAATAAAAGGTCATTATATATATATTGATGTTTAACTTCGCTTTTTAGTTTAAATCGACCACAACTTGGCACGTCAAAACAGCATAAGGAGTGAGGAAAAATGTTACATTCATTGTTCTGGTGAATGTCATTTATACCATGTAAAATTTCCCCAGGGATATCCGGACAAGATGTTACAGCAACATCCTCACCCAGTTTCTTAGATATAGCGGCATTCAAATTATATGCCCAACACCTGTGGATCCTTTGGTCTTTTTCCGTTTAAACAGAACTTTTTCTTTTTTGAAAGAGGTGAGCAAGTTAATACTCTTTGCAAAATGTGGGACCATTGGATAAACAAAAAGGTGACAACTGACAAGAAAATTCCGTTTGATGGAGCACATGGGTCATAGATGATGGAAAACAAGCGAAGCTAGAAAGGAAACAAAAATTAGGTCTGTTCACTTTTACCCTGATGTTACTTGTGGGTTACTGTAAAAGTGAATGTAAGGTAAACGTAAATTGAGAGTTCTATTGCGGGAATTCATTTCACGCTCACGTCCAAGATCGGATTTCTTGGAACGCTTTTGTTTGGAGTTCACACACATTCAACCGTCTTTGCCCGTACTCATTTCAGGGAAAACAAACTATATTTTTGTTCTTGAATATCATGTATCATACAAACAATCTTATCCGTTCGGGTAAGAGTTGAAATGCCAAAAGGTAACACAAAATACCCCCAATCGAGAGGCTCGGAGTTCAACTCACGAGAGTGGATATACCCTTCTGCACAGCTCTAACAAAAGCCAAAACACTAAATCTGCGGTTATTTCTAATAAGCTAAGCATAACAGGGTTGCGATCAGCTGGGGTGTTGTTTGAATACTTTTCTACGTCCGTTATTGTAGTGAACTAGCCATGAATCGAACCCAGGGAAAACGCTGAAACCAACATAGTGGCAAGCGGTTTGAATGATATATGGAGAAAGGGGGGGGAGACGGTTTTCGTGATTTGACGAGAATGTAGTCACTCAGTAAAAATCGACAATAGTTTGATTCCTGTGTAAGACGTCAGTAATTTCTTGATATGCAGAAACCCCAGAGCCCGAACATACAACAGCCTCGTTCCTGTACGTAACCGTGCAACTCAGCTGCTTCCTATTTTGTATATGCTATCATTCAATAACTAGGGAATTCGTTTGATTTTCAGTACAGAAAAAATTGGGGGGGGGGGGGNGGACGCTAACTTCCTGTACGTATAGCAAACCTAATCATTTAGGAGTAAATCAGTAGCAGAAAATCATAGAAATAGAAAATGGGCTTGTTACTAACTGTTATTCATGAGCAAAACGATCAGTTCCTTAACAGATAGATGGAAGAATTTATCTTTATAAGTTTGATTATTCCCGTGGCGGCTTTGAGGAAACGAGTCAGTGAGCGAACAATTGTTTTCACATTTTCCTAGTCATGCGATCACGTATTTTACAGTGAAAAAATGCTTACGCAATGATAGGCATTGACTCAATTGAAGGTCATTAATCGGAGAGAGAGGGAGAGAGTACAGGATGTGCGTATGTGTATGTGTACGTGTCTGTGTGAGAGCGTGAGTGTAAGAATGTTTAGCGTGTTAGTTGATGTGACCTTTCCCCACTCAAGTCAAGTGACACATCATGTTCTGTCTTGGTTTTACGTTTAGTTTCACTAAGAATGAATGTACCATTGAATTTGAGAATCATCACCGAACCCTGCTTCGAAGAATTCCGACCAAATGATACCGGACGTGACTCATCGTTGTCAATGTATTGGTTAGTCCAAGAACATATGACAGATTTATCCGCTGGGGAAACCGGTTCATTCAATTTCCGATTTTCCTCAACCTACTCCAACTCTAATGAGAAGTTCAAGCTTGGGCAGTTCATAGTTTTGTACTTGTTTCTTTCATGGAAAACGCTCTGAGGAGCGTTCATACTTATGCTGGAAAAGACAACAGGCATCAAATGTCCTTGAATTTTCTGTGTGAATAATCTCGTCGAACGGTATACAGCGGTTCATCTGAATGATATAAACCATATGTTAAGGAAAGCGGCGGGTGGAAATTATAGGAGAGCACAAAATACATGATGGTTGGGTCCAACTAAATCGTAGCTCAATGTCGAAAACGTCAGTCAATACTAATTTACGATCAGTCATGCACAAGGGAACTGCAACCAATCAACACTTGGTGCACTGTTTGTGGGAAATCTCGCCTGTGGCTACTGGAAAGCATGCTGTCAATAACTTTGCTTGCTCCCCAACCGGGGCAGTCGGACACTCATGTCAGATTCACTATTTTACGTGTACATACAAAGTCAGCTGCTAATGTTATTTCAAGCGCATTTGGGCTCCTGACTTCCGGACGTGTTATTTATATGCATTTCTAACTCTTATTAAGCGATACTAAATGCTTTTATGGGTTATTTTGAAGCCCGATTCATGTCTCATCAACCAGCACTTTGTTGGCGGACGATGATTCGTCAAAGTCAATTACTGATGACTATATTTGCCTCTGGTTCGGAATACGGTGTTCAGATTTAACCAAATCCGTGTAATGTCACACTTTTGTATGTCCTCAGGAACACTGATGTTTTAATCACCGTTCTTCGAAGCGGTACTCACGAATATGTTGGACCCAATAATCATTGCTGAATAACCATTATTGCAATTCTTCTGAAACGAAGAACTCCAACCCACCATTTGCATGTGTGTCTTGTTAAATATTGTGATTTAGCAGGTATTTTATTGCTTGATATCCCTATAAAGTTTTCGTGGGGTGCGATTAATCACACGACTTTTACTCTGAGGTCAGAATGGTCGCTTATGCTGCACTCAATTTGCACGACCCTGAAATTTGTTGCCATAACAACTGATTGAACAGTGAAACCGTTTGACGAAAGTTGCGATCATTTATCGTTCCTCCTTCCCGACTCTGCCTTTCTAGGACACTTGAAACTTCAGATTGAGAGATAGAGATGGAGCTCAACCTTACCAATATTCGTTCAGTTTACTCACATGGTAATGCAGAGAATAACGTTTGATTATAAAACTATTTTAAACGCATTTTTGCACTTGGTCAGAAATCCTTCTCCGCTCACCTCTGGCTAGGATTTTGAAACGCAATATTGGAAACACTCAACTGCATTCATCGTAGCGTACAAACCAAACTAGATTTAAAAACCCGTAAAGTATTAGTTTTGGTGACGATTTTATGAAAAAAATGTGATCAGCTGTTTAAGATGTTACAGAGGTTTGTTTTGTCCTATATTAAATCCAGATTCTATTCAACCGAAGCTTTTCTACACGTTTCTTTTTATATTTACTAATAGGGGCTCATTAGGATTAAAACATTTGTGCCACTTACACATCTGGTAAATTTTCCCACTTCTCTGGGAATTTGTGATGGAATTCTGTGTGCCTGCACTGCGTAGAAACAGATGTCTCTTCCAAAATTGTGTATTTTAATACCATCCAAAATTCTAAAGTTAAAACCGTGTACCAATATGGGACTACTGAGGACGAATAAACTAGCCTCGATACATGTCTGTCACACAAGGAGTTAGACTGATACGTGGAAGCAAATCAGAATGTTTGCTGCTTCACTTACCAGTTGCTATCGAGCACACTGATTTGTGCTGATGGAGTACAAGGTCTCTTTTTTATCGATCCGTCTATTTGTTTTCTAGGAAACAAATTGAGTACCAATGATCAGTTTATTTATGAAACAGTGCTGCCCAATGCTTGGTCTGCTTCAATTATTGTTGCAAAAGGGTCTATAGTGAACATACAAACACAGAGAAACAAGAGAAACCTGCTTCCTAAACGACTGAATATATACTCGTGTTTGGAGTACATAAGCTAACGAAGAAACTGTGGGCATAGCACATTCACTATTTGATCGGTAACTTGGAAAACATTTGTAGAGATACTCCACATATTTTCACACTCTTTCAAATGACCTTTTGTGTACTCGGGCTCCACAAGTCCTTTCATGCCAAACCGTCTGATTACATAATTTGTATGTTCCATTATTGGTAAGGCGTAATAGTTCCGCATGTTAAAATTTCTACTGAAATCTTCCTTAATCGACAGATTGAGGGAACAGTCTCTGTGCTGTTCTAAGATGTGACAAAGAAAATAATAGTTTTAGTATTTTAGTTTTAGTTTTAGTTTAGAAAATAACAGTTTTATTACCGGAACATGTAATACTTTAATCATTTTCTAGCACTATTCTTCGGCAAAATTCCATTAATTGGTAAAAGCGCTCGGAATACGCATATGTGTATTCATCATTTATTATTATTTTGTTATCAGGGTTGAAGATACACCGTAGATTTGGCTCGAAAATTCGGCATGGTTGATCGAATGCTTCGGGGTATTTTAGGTATTCCTTAAAATTTGAGCGGAGAAGTGTGCCACACAATGAGTAAACCGGGTGAAACAAATGGGCTATCTATCGTCTGGATTTGAAAGGACACGATAAGCATTAAAATAATTTAATTAATTAATTAAAATAATCACAAATGTTGATTGTATTTTATTCTCCGAAATTGAAAACTATTTTGAGTCAACGGGTTAATTTGGGCTCCTACTGAAAATGGATATGTTTCGAGTTGATAAACCAATTTCGATTTAAAATCGCCTATTTTATTTGGACTGTCCTATGTGACAATTTCACAAATTCACCACCCGAACAATTCTACTTCACATATCGTGTACCAATTCACCTGCAGTTGCGGTGACATCGGCAGAACGAATCGGCCCCTGACACAGCGGATGTCTGAACACATTCCCAAGCTGTTGGCACAATGGATGACGCAACAAAGTTTTAGAGATGAAACTGACAGGAGAAATCTAGAGTCATCAATCGCAAACCATTTCACGACAACTGGATATATCGTTGACCCACAAATGTCGTTCAAGCCGTTATTACGTAACATGAACCCGACTAAGTTGGCGTTTAGCGAGGCGATGCTAATCAAGTTACCGAACCCAATCTTGTGAGCACAAACGCTTCCTACGCAAACAATCAGACTGCCGTGGAACTGATTTCCCATCCCACTCTCTGCCCCCGCTTCCCTAACTATTGTCCGTTTTACCACTGTAGTTATCAAAACGTGCTTATGTAAATACCACATTGTTTTACGTTGTAGCGACTGAAGAGAATGAAAGAAGTCTTAGCATCTCGCAGTATTTGTCTTCCCTCTGTTCTAACGAAAATCACAAAAAATAAAAACAAGACCTCTTCTATGTCCATGATTTGATGACAAAGTGACTTTGCGCAATATGGAAAAATTACAGAAATTTAGCTTCCGTTTCTTCTCACCCTTTACCCCCTTAAAAACCAGCAATATTCAGGGTTTGTTTAATTTGCACAATGAAAGACAAATGCGCATTTATTCCGGTTTATGCGCCCTGATTTCATCCAAAACACCTTACCTCATCGATTCAGCGAACATTTCATACGTATGCACATTTTGCTTGAATCGAGCAAGAACCGGTGATTGCATTTGCTGCAGTTCAATTGAATAGTTTTCAAAAAATATTTAGCTGGAACCTAATAGACATGATTCATGAATTAACTCAATTACAAATATATGCTCAACATCTTATGCGCTAAATGGAAGTCATCATTTTTTAATATGTTTCGGGAACTGCGTATAAGAATATTTAGGGTAACTAGCGAGCAAATCAAACATTCCACTTAAACCGTTTGCTCTTGGGGAGAAATGTAATTTCGAATGATATTATTTGATAATGCTCGCCATATAAAAGCTGGTTTTCCCAGCAGTGAGAATGTATTTTGTCAGGATCTCATTAATCTAATATGAACTTGCAAGTTACCAAACTAATGGGATAGGTTTGGTGTAATAATTGCAAGGTTCTACTAGAAATCATGGATGGATGTTAAAAAAGATTCTATTCATTCAGTTGCTTCCTTAATCGTAGTGAATCGCAGCACATTTATTTAAACAGAAATAGACTGAGAACAATCAGTGGTGAAGTGGCTTAGGAAAGTTGCAAGTTTTGATATCTAAGGTTGTTCTTTCGAAGGTCACACACAACATGTGCATATTTGATAGACGGAATGATTGAGTGATTTTTCTATTGCATTGGAGAGTAAAGTGAACTAAAAAACTGTGATGCACACGGATTTACCATGCAACCGTGTGCATGCAAGAGATTCTCGTAAAAACACACGTGTGTTCTCAAACCATTTCATTCGAATTAATAAATGTCCCTGAAGGAGAGTCGAGAAATCATTTTCTAGTTATGCACATATTTTCCTTTATTCAAAACAGTTTATCCTTTAATCAAGCGCATTGTTAACCTAGATGCTGGCAAATGGTGATAGGAAGATATTGGTAAAAGCCATACTGAAAGTGGTTTTGAAAAGCTCCAGGAGGAATACTGCAGAATCTGTCAGTTTGAACGTTTGAACATTTTTAGAGTTAACAGTAATAAGAATCATTGAGTGCCTATTACTTGAATAATTAGGCAAAATAAAATAAGATTAAATAACCTGTGATAACAATCAGGTAATGTTGTTCAACCAATTCACACATGAGTATACGTAAACATCAGCAAACTAGTTGTAATAATCGATAAGAAGCAATTCGGATGCCATTGGGCATAGGATGAGCCAGCAGCATGAGCCAAATGAGCTATATTATACGGATTTCAGGCTTTACGTACCTTTTTCCACGTTGAATAATCTAGTTGTTTCATATGGATTATGCTATATGGAGAGCTGTTAGATGGTTCCCCTGAACAAGGAGCTTAAATGGATTAAAAATACGTAAATATCCATGAAAATGTGATAGATAACCTCCAGAAAACGCAGCTGTTGGCTCAACCAAACTCTTGAGTAGAATTATGTTGCAATGATCAGACTTCAACTTATGATGTCTTACTTAGTATAAAGGTTTTTTCCAGACGGAATAAACATATTTACTCGAGTGATAGTAAATGATTAAACGTAAGTCCAAGAATTTCATACACTCTCTTACCAGAAGACAGTGAGAATACGAAATGCGGAAAACCGAGTTGGTGGCTATTGGTGGACTACCCCGTTTTAACATATAAAAGCACAACAGTAAACGTCTTTAGGTACGCGTACCGAGCGTGATTTTTCCTCTCAACCAACTCCCTTCTGTAAACGACCGCCGTTTCAGTTTGATCCGCTACACTCGACCAGCTTCATTTTTATGTTTCCAATGAGTTCCTCTTATAGTGCGTTCACGTCCTATTCCGACTGCACTAAATGCTACTAAATATTCACCTTTTGAGGCGCGTGAAGAATACATTTGACCTGACTTGACTTGAATATAGCTCGTGTATTGAAAGGTTCAATGTTGAATGATGCTCTACGCCTATATTTCATCCCACCATCAAATATGGCCGCTTTCATCACTGTACTTTGTTCTCGGAGTTGACATCAAAACACAAATAGATGATAGATGAACATGAACAATTCCTAGTTCTTTGGATCTTGAGCTTTTTGGAAGAAAAATCGTTACTTGGTTTTCTAATCATATTTTGCAAAGACGTACTGAGACTGAATCTGTATCAAACGTCTTCTTAGGTCTCCAGAGGTTGCAAATTGAAGGGTAATTTTATTCTACAAAACAGAACGCATTTGATTTACAACGCACATCTAAATAGATGAGAATACGAGAAGAAATGGCTACTATATGATTTATACTACTTCTATTTCCCTGTTCATAATCCTACTGCCCAGGGTTATTTCACGCGCTCTCAACATAACCTTTAAATTGTGTCAAATTGAACTGTCGGAACTAGCTGGCGATATATACGGATGGGTGTCTCTGTGGAGCCTTTGTCGCTCTATATGCTCATCATCCTGCCAGTTCGGTTGTCGGAATCAAACTGTGTGATCAATGGTGCATACCGAAAACAGAGAATTTAAAAGTGGATTGGGCAAGAGTTTCGACTCCCAATTTACTGTCTGAATGCAACCTACTATGCCGTGAAGAGCCATTTGCGGCGATAGATCTCNTGCGGCGATAGATCTCCACGTGACCACGGAAACTAAAAATCAGTGAATATACAAACGCACCAGTAGGGACAGAAATTTAAGGGTAATATGTACCAGGATTGCAATCTAGGCAGTCATTTAAATGTGAACGTTGTGTGTTATGCACGCACAGTGGGTTTTGTGAGACTTGTGAGGGTGCCTAGGGCGTATTCAGTACAACTTAATACAAGTTATTAGTGTTATTTTTGACAAAGCATTTTAGTTTTGGTGAACGGTAATTCAGTGTTGAATGATTCATTTTACATAAATCGATTACAGAGAGAAAAAAAGAAAATTCATGAATGCATTGAATTCAGGCAAACCATAATGTGATAGTCAACAGATTTTGTTGACATAAATAATGAATTGGCATATATTTGATGGAGTGTCAGGGAAAATAATACCAAAATGCAAGAAATAACTCCAAAGAAAAACGGTAATCGAAAACGAGAGAACGTGTTGAAATACATTACAAAAGCTCATCAGTTCGTTCCGATATTAAACAAACCCCAAATGATCTCTGAAAAGAAGCATGATCAGCATTGTTTGGCTGTCACTATTTTTGCGATCATATTGTTGGATCCTCTGGTTCAATGAATTAAGGAGGTCAACATATTTTAATTACCGTGAAATCTATCGTCTGGAGTGTACCTATGATAAATAAACTATGGAATGAGGGCTACCAGCTCTGCAATTTTGTTAGTTTTACCACAATAGATAAATCTCGCAAACTAACAGTAAACGCTACACTTTTGACCATCCCATGTGTTAAGTATGATTAGAGCTAACTTCCATTAGCTCTCAAATATCACAATTTTGAGCACATATTTCAGTTGTTATTCCATTCTCTGACATTTTATATCATCGTCAGAATTTTAAGTAAATTAGGCCAATAGTGTGAATTAACTTTGAACTGTTAGAGGTTATGTGTTATCTACGTTTTAAAAAGATGCACTGATGAGATCCTTTCTCCAATATATATAAATCTGTGTGTGTAGTAAGACCTAGATACAAAATCTCCGAGGATATAAAATACTAAAAAAAACTCATTGAAACGGACGAAACTAGATGATTTTCCATATGCTTGCGTGTAAATCTATTATCTATGAATCCCAGTATATCCCCATTGGTTAAAAACACAACGCACGCGACATTGTTTTCTATTATCTATAACCTGATAGGTGCATCGATTTTCAGTCTTTCTAATTTTTCAGAAAACTGCAGCTTTTGGAATTCTCTTTCCTAGGTGTGCGACACCGGATTTTCATATCTAACCGAAAACGGAACCCATGAGAGCGAGTCGGACTATTTGTAAAATCATGGAAAAATGAGTTTATTTAACAAAGCTCTCATTATGCTTTTAAGTAATCTGTCTTCGAAGTGTAGAATATCGCCTTCCTAGGAATCCCCTTAATCTGACGCATGATATACTCTTCACACTCACATAAACACACACACACTCACAAACAGCACTAAATAGCTTGAGTGCAATCAGCATTAGAATAGATTCGCTGATTTCAGCAGTACATATGTGAGATTGGCTGAGCTCTACTGCTGTCAAGCTCCAACATGGTTGGCTGTTAGAAGCCACTACGAAACACAATAAATTGCTGGACACTGATTTGAAATGAAGAATTATGTTAGTTGATGGAAATATGATCAGGGTACAGATTCGGTTACATTTCCCACTTTTGACATCCATAGGTTTCCATAAAATAAGCAATTGATTTCAATAATCGTGAAGGGTTCTCTGTTTAGTTATTTGGATAATGTTCATAAAACAAGGAAACAATGAACCAGGCGTAAACCGTCGACAACAGTTCACAGGCGGGCGGAGAAAATTCGATGGTGAAAATGAAAAAATGGTTTCTTATCTTATGCATTTTATTGATCTAAGGCGTGTATCAATTGCATGGCTTGTTCCATGCCCCATCCGGAGCCTCTCGTCAACTATGTCACGTACTTCCTATTGTTTGTAGTCCCCATCACGCCCATAGGGACATCCTCTCTATGGAGTACATTGCGCTTAACAAAACTGATTGCATCGTATTTAGCACAATGCAAAGTAGTTATTGCACACGACTGAAAAGCTAAGTGTACGAAAGCAAATTCTGTAAAATTCATTTTTTCATCAGATTACATTCATACGGTCCCCAAATTCTTACTCCAGTTTTGGAACAGAAAATAATGACAGTTTTGTAATGGATCAGATTTAGAAAGCTTTGATCAACTAACGCAAATAAAATAGTATGCTAAATTGTGAAGAAAAACCTTTTGGCCAGAGACACATTAAATGTGAAATAAAATCGAGAAAGCTCTGAACGACTGAATCTTTAGTGTATGAGATCGTCCATTATGCAAGTTTTCCGACTCCATTTAGGGATCTCACACGTAGCTACCATGAGCATATCACCAGCTGTACCACCGGGTAACTGACCACACAGCTTTAACTTCTCTATCAACCGTGAAGTTGAATAAACAATCAATTAGGATCGTACACCAATCTGCATGAGTTAGGGATTGGTGCATCCCGTTTTGGGTTTAAAAGTTAATCATGGGTGATCGTTTTCAAATTGAATGAGGTCAGAGGTTTCAGAGCAGATTGGGGCTCTGATGCTCTGTGTCCTTTCTAGATGACAAACTGATTCAGTCGTTATATCTTTCACCTCACCATTATACCATTCATCACGAAGCAAGATCACGATGGAAAAAAGGACGTCCTCTACTTTTATAAAAGTCCTGTTTCTACTCTACTCAAAAGCTCTCCCGCGATAAAGGACATTATATCTGCGTCTGTAAACTCTCGAGACATAATTTGTTAAATCTGGTGAGATAGGTCTTCTTTGTTCCCACTCAATGAGCGATTACATTTGGAATACATCCTTCAAAACATTTTTTCAATTCCCTGGTGAGCTAATCACTTGTCCTTAGAGAAAACGCCATGTTTTCAGCAATATGTTGTCACAATGACTACAGACCACAATTATCAGTAGGGCTTAAAATGCAGGCGTCTTCCTTTACTGAACAATATACATTTAAAATCATTCAATAAAAATAAAAACAGTTGAACAAAGTTGAACATGTATGATCGATTCTCACGAATAAACGCAGTTTACTCCAAGTATTCTTTAATGGAATGATGTGTATATGAGAGGAAAACGGTCAAAATGGGTTTCCCTTAGTTTGCTATAGCGACGAGTCCCCACTGGAACAATTATCGGGTAGTTTTGGTTCGGCAGTGATCTCATCTGAGAATGGCATTAGTTAATCAATGCTGATTGGGCGAGCAAATTCAAATAGGTACACTTTAGGCATAGCTTGTGATATGAAACCGAGATAGGAATGTTTGCTTTTCAAGGCATCACGTCGTCACTGACATCTGAAGAAATGATAACGTGTTACAAAGTTTAATTCACACAAAATCCATCATACCCACACACCGATGATTGTGAATGTTCAGGATCCTGATGAAACGATTTTTTCGTTGATGTTATGCAGGTGAAGCACGGACGTAGAAGCCATTCGGTGTGTCTCTGTGTATTTATGTGAGTGGTGAGTTTGTGCATGTTTTGTAAACTCGTCAAGATTCATAATGGACACCTTATCTTTGAATTGAAATGTCACCTCATATTCGTCCGAGCTCGTGAAATCGTTCTACAGAGTTGGTGACTTTCGAACTAAAGTAGACACAATCAATTTTCATCGTTTCGCTCTGTCCATGCATTATGCATTATGTTGAGAATATACCACAGGTATTAGTAATTGCGCTCTTGACATCGATTTGGTGCGTCACATTTGATTTCATTTTCTGTGAGTAATAATTGGTTATGAACCGCTGCAGTCCGTAGTCATCGGACTAACGCAACTCGCAGTACATGAGATAAGAAAATATAGGAAAAGTTGAGCATCAATGGGATGGATAGGGCAAGCGTGATTTTGAGGTTAAAACATAGTGAAGGAAATGAAATAAAATCGAGGTTGATTGATTTTGCTGGCCATCGGTTCATCGTTATACGTTCTACGTAACTGAGCTGGTTCCGACTGGCCACCTCCATACATACGCAACTGATTACTTTTCCGCAAACAGAATTTCATTGTTCATTATTTAATGTAATGGTTGAAAAAATGTGATGAGTGTCTATCACAAATATGTTGATTGAAGTTCGATACCACCATGCTTTGTAACTCGAGCAACGGTCACAGTAGAATCAACTGAAATAAACTTCAGTAACAAACATCCTAAATTGTTTGCTACACTCAGACTTAGGTAATCCATGCTTAAAATATTTCAAAAACGTGCATTGATTACTGAATGTTCATCCATTATTTTGATGTGAATCCTCCCATGAACCGGGTTTTAGGTACCAAACGGCATTTGACCAAACCGCTATACTACTAAACCATTTAGTTGGCTTCATTATACATTTATGATGGTATTGTATTTAGCTAATTCACTACCTGCAAAAACAACGTGACCTTCCTAATAAACCAATTGATTTTCTGCCGCAAATTATCAAAGAGCATTGCATCAGGTATCAAGTTAACATTTGAAATCGAATTGCAAAACAATGCAAAACTCCCTTAATAGAGCAATTCTCTTTGATTCGGACGACCAGGAAACGAGGCACTCACAGCGTACAGTGAACACGATCGATTTATTTGACGGTGGAAAATTTTCGTTTAGTTATATCTTTCTGTAGACAGTTTTACTAAATTTTCTTCATTTTTGGAATGAGCCACCAAAAGTTCGACATCCATGATTCCATTGCATTACTGAGGAATGCAAATAAATACCGATAGGTGGTTTTCCAACCCCCTTTCTTCCATTTGCATTTGTGTTTGAGGTACACGTCGCATGAGATCAACGTTTTTGCTCGCATCATTACCTAGACAGGCCGGAAGATTAAAAAGTTTAACAAATTGTTGCCAACTTTTGGAACAATCGTATGTCAGGCCAGACAACTGAAAGAAGCGGTGATCTTCACAACTCAATAGGATTATTAACCATTTCCCCGTATTGCATCCCGGGCTACAAACGTGCGATGTATTACTCTCTGGAAACATTGCGTGACTTTTCAAGCGTTTGATTAATACATTGCATGTTTAATTTGACAAGCAGTCAACGAATTTCAACGGTGCCAGGGTTCTCAGACAGCGCAGTAGAGGAGCATACTCTAATTGCATACATAATCTTAATTAATGTTCAAACCAGGTCACGGACAGTACTTGTATGAATAAAAGAAACATTATACTAATGACTATCTAATAAAGATGACTTGGTTCCGCGTAAACGTTAACGAGTGAGAGAAGAATAAGACAGTTCAATGGATAAACATTTTATTCCTCGACGTAAAGAAAACTGTCTGATGTTTTTGGTAAATTCGTCGACTATTGCCAAGTACTTTGGTTCTAATATAAATCAAGTTTTACTGAATTATTTATGAGTGCCAGCAATTTGTTCGTTGCATGGTAGGAAATTGTCTTAACATGGTACACAAAATGCTCCGATGTGATGCGAATTTCTGTTTCACCATCAAAATTATTGAAGATATCGTTTTTATATTATTGGGATACACTTTGGCAATGCACGCATAATGAATGTCAGATTCTGCATCCAGTTTCAATGATATTCAGTTCTAACAGATACATAATCATGTGATCTGTTAAAAAAATGTTTATTTCAAAAAAGAAAACAGTAATAATCTGTGAAATCCTGCTCGGCTTAGTTGTGAAATAAAAACATAACAAAGAGGGTTAGACGAGGACAGTTAAAGTGAAACTCCCAGTAACAACGTAATTTACACAAATATTTTTTTACGTTTTTGGAAAATATTAACCGATAAGTCCATCACTTTAATTGCATGAATTTATGGTGGTAGTCTATTAAACTATGACCCATTATGGAAAGCTCGGAAGGACGCAAACCAGAAACCTGGGTCATTTCGTGCCATGTTCCATACAGATGAAGAATTGAGTTGACGAATTATTTGGAATCTGACTTTCCTATGTGACGTCAGTCCGTTGGGTATAGAACAGCAAATATAGCAGGTTAACTAACACTGAAATAGCAAGTCTCTGTCATTTTGGGGGAAGTCAAGCGAGTTGACAATCTTCACTCGATATTTATCGAGTAATATTCATGTCCTTCTTTCAATGTATTCCAATTCATTGCATGAAAGCCTATGTCAAGTTAGGCGTTAACTGTAAAAGAAGGCATGTAATATGACTTTGAAGAATATCAACTACAATTGACAACTACAATTAATAGCATTAGGATTGCTCCATTTGAGGATGAATTACAAAAATCCATCACGACTTGTTTGTTGGAAGAACGGGTAATGAGAATCTCAAGTAACTGGGTTGAGATCATGCTCACTGGCTCGATATATATGTACGAAGTACTACTGGATTCACATTTTCCTTCCACTCATGATACATTGTTAAGTTAATTCATATATATGATGTATGCACCCGTAGAGGATCAAGTTGGCAAGTAACATTACGGCCGGAGTCTTTGCTCGATCATGCATGTTTCACTAGAGTCAACAGATTTACACTTTATTCTTTACCTTCCCTAACCCATGAAGAATGTATTGAAATCTTACCTAATTAGATAAGGCTGAGCCATTTGTTTTCTAGTTCTCTTCTTTTCAAAATAGGGAAACGCTGCTTGGCTGAAATATTCGCCATTGCACAAAGGAGGCTTGCATAGGCAAAACTTGACAACGCATGTTCGAGGGCGTCTTATGGAGCGGATCCCATTTCCCGTCGACCAACTTGACCAGCATGATATTACTGTTTTTTTTTATTAATTCAGCATTGTGCATTAACCCTTAAACAGTTACATGACAATCTGTTCCCATTGTCATGAGAGAAACAAAGTAATAGCTGGAGGAAAAAAGTCTGCTTGAACGAAGCTGAAAGGGGTCACATTAGGGAAAGGTTCCTTTCATTTCCTTATGAGAGCGACTTTCTCCGAGACGATTTCCAAAAGATTCAGCGATCGATGAAATGTGACAAATGAATTTTAAACAAGTGCAAAGGAGTGAAAGACATTCAAACGGAGTTATTTTATTGAGTATGAATAACACAAAAAATAAGGTGTTTCCAAGTAAAGTCAATGTAATTTGCACACAACTAGTACGAACAATACAATCGGTCTACTGATAGATGTCATTTATTGTTATACTTCAATTTGGACAGGAAAAATTCCTATTAGCCTACAGTTTGATGTATAAACTAACTACTATTGCTGAACAACATCTTGGTGATAGTGAATCATATTTACAACCCCTAAAATCTCATCGAAATCGAAGGAAACGGGTAAACTATATGGTATTCTGTGGAAATATTCACGATGTTTTCTAAGGGTATTGCGAAACCCGTATTCTTCATTTCTATCTAGTCATTGTTGACCAAAAGCTTTCCTATTTGGACAGTAAAATGATGACAGATAAAACCAATATGCCTGTTGAATAATGTGCTTGTTCAAAGTATACAAACGAACAAAGGAAGCTCTTGTTGATCATGGGTGTTCTTGTTTTATTAGTTGCACTCGTTGATGTTGAAAAAAATAAAATAAAAATTGTCGAAAAAGGTTTTTCATGAAAGTCTGCGGATTTTATGGGTAAAGCCCTGTCAACCTGTGAATTTTGTATAGAATGTTTGATTTCCAGTCTATCAATAACTGTGTTTGCATTTTGTGCCGCCAAACGTCGTTTCCCGAAATGGAACAGTTAATGATGATTGGCATTCGATGTGCGATGGAAGTTGTAGCGAAATCTTTTTCACATTCAGAAATGCACACACCAGATCGAAGTCAGTCACATTGCTTAGATTGACACTTTTAATTGCTCGGTTAGTTGGATGTGAAGTTTACTTCTCCAACGCCTTCAGTTTCATCAGAATTACAACGTACGCATAAAACCGTTTTGATCTCGAGAAAACTAAACACAGTATTTTGTTTACCACAGTTTTACAAACATCATTAGGTAGTAAATTGAACGCCTTAATTTATTCATTCGATGCATTTAGTATGAACTCATTTTTGAAATTAATCACACCTGTGGTGTATTAAACATACTCCAGTTATAAATGGCGTTGTATACGCGCAATAATCTGATAATCTACGGACGTAAGAGCAGCGTAATCTACTAAAGTGCTGCAAACACCCAACCACTAGACACCGTGATATTTGAAATCAGCAGTCTCTCGAGCTTAAAATGGTCAAGGTTTTCAAGGCACAAATCACAACTGCCACCCGCATAACCGAATACAGGAATTCTAAAATCCCGTTTTATATTACATTTTGTACTGGGATCGCCAAACCGTGACAGGATCAATATCACTCAAGATATTCGATCGATGGCCAGTAACCTGAGGTAGAACGTTGGAGTAGCTTTAATCGTCATTTTGAATACATTCATTCTGCCCGCACTCGTAGACGTAGAACGGCTTTCAGTAACCAATTAATAGGACGAAGGAAAATCACTCTCCCAACCTACCGTTTTCACGAATCTTCCCGTCATGTTCAGGAGGCATTCATTCCGACTACCAATTGGTCTGCTTTTCCATAATTACATTTCGTAAAGGGAAGAATGGTGCGCGATACTGATCACCGATGCCATGGGAAACTTACTGAATCCAGGGTATTAACGAACTTGGTTTATGGATACCAGTTATTTAGAATAGACAGTAATCACGGGCTAGCGCTCATGCTTTGAGTGGTTTATAACTTTCCGGTTTGCCTAAAATACTGCACCGACAGGCTTATAAAAACGGAGTTATGTTTACGACATATATTGATGCAAAAGGCAATTCTAAACCGATATGAACTATTTTCTATTGAACAGAGAGCAGCTTGCATTGTTGGATTTCTAGTCTCTATAGCACCTTTTGGTAGACCGCTTAAGGAACCATTTGCTTCAGTGTTTGTTCCAAATGCAGGACCATATCGTTCAAAAGGGGTCGTTTTTGGAGGGGTTTAGGTAATTTCGACTGTTATTTGAAAAGGCCATAGCGGGCTAGTTGCAAAAGCCTCGTTGTTCCACAAAGTTACCCTCAAATGTATGTGGTTAACATTAAGCAGAAATACCGAAATCTCAAACCCGATGTCTATTCTAAGCATCTCGTGTATATAACTTCTCCCGAGGACACTTGATTTGATCATTATCAATAGTTGATCAGCGTTTTCAAACACGATGTTGCCAAAGTAAATTGTTCGTCAGAATGACGAACCCCAGATAGGAAATCACACGTAAGGATCAATTTACAAAGGGTGATTCGTTCAATCTTATGCCCGAAATGCATGTGGAAGTGATGCAAAGCATAAGATTAAATAGGTTATCAATATCGATTTTTCTTTCAGGTTTGCATGCGAAAATCACCGGGGAAATTGTTCAAGTACATAATATGCAATGAATTTTCCAAAAGGTTTAACTTTGGGCCAGCCTAGTGATGCTGGTAAACAGAAACAATTGTGGAATACCAATTTATTGGGATCTACATCATACACTAACTCGAAAAACAATCAATCAGTGACCATATGAGCGATTACATAGGCAAGAGTTGAAGGAATTTCGACCCCGTCACTAATGATTTTGGCCTCGAACGAAGAACGACCAAATGACTGTTGCACCAGTTTCATTGGTGTATGTATTAATTGAATATGGATAAGGAACCGTGAATGGTTTTTAGCTTATTTTGGCACCTCATTTGTTTTGGCATATCAATCCATAAGATAGGCAGCTTTTATCTAATACTGCTGAACATGACCAGTACAAGATAGTACACCCTTGGTTTTTGAATAATCGTGGTGTTTAAAAGAGGGGTATGACATTTGACCTACCGTGGCCATTCACATGATTAGTTTATAATCAATGCGCTACGGTTTAGAAACCACTCAAGAACTTCAAAGCAGAAAACTCGTTAAAGGAAGGTTGGCTATCAAAGTGGTGCTAATATTGCTATACTAATGGTGATGCAGTATTGACTTGGAAAACATAGTGCTATTCGTTGTATTGTATCGTATTGTAATAACTTCTAAACTAGGAATAAACGAACAGGATAAGCATATAATAGAGAAAGTAGGACTCAGTGTTTTGCTGTCTAAGCAATAGATGTATGTTTGCAAAACCTCTATCCACGTGACGAAGAAACATTTTAGTTGAAATGGAGTGTAAGATAGCAAATCAGCGTTCCGGCTGTTAAAGAGGATACTATATTACGAGGACAGATAATGAGTTTTAGTTCAGTAAATGACAACACATTGAAACGGCGGACGAATCATTGATAATTTTATTTCAGGATACTATACAACAAACGGAATCTTTAATCACCAGTCGATGGACACATTATTCATCAGATTAGCAGGATATCGGAATGTGAATCAGCTCAGACGAGGAGACAATGTGGTTAGCTGAAAAGACTCCGAAAAATAATTGACAAACTGTGTGTTTAATTATAGGTTGAGACAAACCACATTCTGTGGAAGAAATATCTTAAATTATCAAAAGTGCATGCCTTGGAAATACAGATCAGTTGAGTTTAAAGAAAATGGGTAGTACGTGCCCCTATGAATGAGACTGATGTGCATAATGGAAACAACGGCTGAGCGGGGAAAGGTATTTTAATAAACAAACAGGAGATTATAAGGTGATTTTAATTGGTAAGGTATCCATGTCAACAAAATCCCTTTTTCATTTTACAACGGTATGGAGGTGCAGGCAAAGACTTGGCACTTCATTAACCCCTTCTGTAGATTCCAGGTTACTCAAGCCAAACTGTACTGNGTACTGAATTAGTAGATATATTTACACCCGCCAACGTGCTCAGGATTTGTAGCAAATCAAGGCCCTTTAATCACAATCAATACATCTTTTCGTATGAAAATCCTTCAAACCTAAATGAATCTCATAATGCAGACGGTGTACTAGCTTATTATGACCTGTACATTTCCAACAGACAATCTGTTCAGACACCACTGGATGATATTTGATGAGATAATATTGTGCTGCTTGCGAGCTTAGTTTGGTCTCCACGGGAACAGTTGCGTTCCTTTACTTTAGGAAACAGTGTGTTATTCGTCTCGTTTGATAATAGTTCGCTAATTTAATTAAACTAGTAAAACGGTCACGTACGCATGGGAAAATTGGGGAACAACAGTCATTTAGGAAGCGTGTGAGAACTAATCCAACTGTACCATACAAAACGACAGCAACAAAAGACTCAACTAGTGTCTATTTTA
The DNA here is from genome assembly GCA_900618425.1 of Echinostoma caproni. Taxonomy (NCBI): domain Eukaryota; kingdom Metazoa; phylum Platyhelminthes; class Trematoda; order Plagiorchiida; family Echinostomatidae; genus Echinostoma; species Echinostoma caproni. The sequence continues at coordinate 25,623 of UZAN01039498.1, forward strand.
TTGTCCATTTAATGATTTCGATGTCTGCCACCGCCAAACACACTTGAAGGCTTATTAGTTTGTGCTGTAGGAAAACTTGATGAACGGAATATTGATTTCGATAAGTGGAATATATCAATCAATGGTCTAATTTCTGTTCAACAGATTACATTTCAGCATATGCCAAGTACTTGTAAATTACTAGGGTTGATTTGTTTTTAGTGAATGCTATCCGGGTTATTCATGCTTCAGTTAACTAAATATTGTGCACCTTACAGAAATATCAGTGTAAACAGCACATATCTTTAAATATTCAAAAGCATTCACCGGTGTAATAACCACTATCCCTGTCACAAACTAATGGTTCCCGTTTGACCCTGAATCTAACTAGGCAACATAAATTTATAAAGGATTCCTTTAGGCCGATGGGAATGTGAAAAACAATCGAATGTCCCCAGTACAAAATAATTCGAATGTTTAATAACTACCACAGTGCTACATGCCTAAATAAACATTTTTCCTAATACCAAAAATGTATTGCAATACAAATGAGTGATAAGAAATGTGAAAAATCCCCATGTTTCTCTTAAATATACAGAGCTCAACAGAATGTATTCTGAATGGTGCTGAAATCGTTTATACATATTGGTAGTATTAATTGAAGGCATCAGATGAACTCTCGACTAAAATTACACGCATTGTATGGGCGCGTCACTTGAATTGTGCTGCAACGCAAAATTCATGGAGTTCTTTTACCCGTTTATCGTTCGCTAGAAGACAGAATATAGAGCTTTTTATTTAAAAACACTAGTCCATTAATCGCTGAACTGGAGAGCATCGGGAAAAAACTGCCCTTATGTATCCTCCGCGCAAAACCAGTAAAACCTTCGCTATGTAACCATTTCGAGAGATGTTACATTCTGCCGTTTGAACAGCCAGTACTCCCAATAAGCCGCTTCAAATGTACACGCTAAGCCTAATGCTGTTCTTTCCCAATTGATTGCAAGCTTAGTGAAGAGCAGCTTCACTGAAGGGGGAACATACATCACATTCGCCAAATCCTGCATTATTCCTGATTGCAACTGTTTACAAATTTGGATGCAGCGGGTTTATAGTAAAAATGTGTAAAGCGTTCCATGCACCAAAGCATATACTTAGTTTGCATAAAATCAATGACCTCAAAGCCGATCTATGAAATATGACAAAAAGGCTGTTGTACGACGTATCAGAGTGAACGAGTACCATTACGCTGCCACGGTTCGATCTCTCCNCAGGTCTCACCAGTGAATGTGAATGATAAATTAAAATTGGAATCCTTCGTTGGTTTGTACGTAACGAATTATTTCTCTATATGACTAATTTTATGGATTTCATATTAAGGATATTGTTTGTGCAAAACCCCTCAATTAAGTTACAACAGACAGCCTCAAATTGCAGGTGTATTGCACTCATCAAATCAACTACAGTAAACTGATTGTTTAACTGAAAAAGCAGAAGTATGCCACATTAACAATCTCTTCATATTTTCTTTTATGCTTAACTTGTCTCTCATAATACATCGAGAATACAGCATAGACGCTGTTAACCGGTCCCCCTTTCTCAGTGATAATTGATCTTATCTCGGTTTTATTTATTGGATGAATCAATAATATGGTTGTAAGCGACACATCCGGTTTGAGAAAAGGATCTAAAAGCACCAGAAAAATATGATACACTTTCGCCTCTGTAAATCATTTATCGCTTATTGTGCTTTAACAATGACGGCCAATCTGCTACGATCCAATAAAAACGATTTTTTTCGCCAATCCGCCCCAACATACTGACAAACAGACAGGAATAACCTGTGTACTAATAAAAAATAATCAGTAGATCTAAATAAAATGAGTAAATGTTCGAGCGACGTGAGCAGTTTATATTTTAAAGTGAACTAAAATTTAGTGGTTGAGTGTGAAACCAGAATTGGGTAAGAACAAAAAGCAGATAGGCGAAATTTAAAATAAATGATCGAGCTATTTGTTTTCCGAAATAAATAACAGTTAAATTCAGCCAACCCTAGATAGCCGGTTACTGTCGAATAACCGGGTAAACTTGGTACTGTCTAGGCTCGACAATATTTTTTGTTTAGGAACCATGATGTGGATGGGGGCGTATTTACCTTAGACGATAAATACAGCAGCTACTCAACCATTGGCGTCAACTCAGTGTTAAGCAGATGCGCTTCGGCTGAAGTAACGTTTTGACATTCATGGTTAACAGCACATCCATTTTTGCTTCATTGATTTCCTGACTTGCGCTGATTATAAACCACCGCGTTGACTGTAACATGAAATTCCAATACATTTATAGACAACGAAATAGCTTCTTATTTATCTCAATCGTGGAAAACGTTTTTGGTTTTGCCCTTATGTCAGTTATTCTATCAATAATTTACATTTCGCTGGTTGCTTACTGCGACGAAATATCCAGTCTATGTTCAAGAAATCACAATCGCCTTAGAAGAACAAAAGTATTTAACTGACGTCTGAAAATCAGATAATTGTCAATTATTTTATACAAGTTTATCGAGTAAACATGAAAAGGATAAATATGGTTTGAAAGTAGAATGCAACAAAAAACACTGAAGTACAAAAGCATTAGCCATTAAAATGGAAAGTCTGGCTACAAAAACTGCATAATCGGAAAAAATCCCCCCTATATTCTGAGGAACCCGGCAATATCGGACGTGAACTTAAGGCACCAATAATACTAACGTCGATTTGAGCGGTTAAATAACTTGGAGTTCAATTGTTTGAAGTTAATAAATCGTATCAGTTGATTTGAGCTTATACTGAATCTTCCCTTATATATCTTTCATTCCAAAGCCCCTCATCAATATTGCTAGATATTTTTGCATGCATTTACCGAAACATCGATACGGTGCTCATGCAATAATTTTCATCCAACGCAGCTTCGCATGTGGCCAAAGCAACATTTTGGTTGTTCTTTCCGCTCTTTGTTGCAAACAGTCTGAACGAAATGAAACCAGTTAAAGGGGAAAAGAATGGAGAATGAAAGCGCTTTCCTCCAAGAACCGAAGAGGAAAGAGAAGAATTAATCTGCTCGGTTTTTTTTGCAGGGTGACAAAAATTCTCTTTGAGCGGAAGGCTTCATGCAATCTGCCGCGCGTAATTCCCCAGAGGTTGCTTTGAGCTTTCCCGTTGAGCCGTTTGCTATGGTTCACATAGAACGATGATGAGATTCGGAATTAGTAACTCTGAATTCCGTGTGATTTGGCCGTACCGAATGATCTTTCAAACAAAGTAAACGTTCCCCCCGAATACTGGTGGACAACGGACGTGCGGTGCACACAACTCCACTTAATTTGTTGTGACTTTGCGCAATGAATGTTACGGAGAGCATGAAAGCGGCCTAATAGTGACCAAACAGGCTGCCGAAAAAAGATAGCGACAGATGTTCCCCATAAATTATTTTCAAATCACTTGGAGAACTTCATCGGATTTTTGATTGCAGTGACATTTTCTTTCGTGACGAAATAATTCACTGAATCATTACAGGGTACATTGAAATTATGTGATACCCTCATGTGCAGGCATACTCATGCATTCACATAAAATTTGAAATAAAGGTTTGGAACAGCATTTGCAATGTTGCAAGACGGACATAAATGGGTAAATAGAAGAAGAAGCCAATCAATGAAAATAGTAGTTGCATTGTATTGGTTTGAATATGCTTCGTATAATCATTACATGACTTATTCTTTCCAACATACACTATGAAGATCACGATGTATTTCGTTTTTAGTATGACGCAATAGCTCATAATAGTATTAATAACATTCCCACACGAACCCACCTTCCACTCATGATAACCGACAACTCACACCGTGGGACCGGGAAGGGCGAACCCTATAAGGCTAAACTTTAGAATGGGCAAGGTGTTCTGGATGACAGCAAAGCTGTCTGTCATCAAAATATTACGATTATTTGAGTATACAAGGAAAGCCTTCACAATCAATTGGTGGGGGGATAAATTAACTTAAACTGGCTCTCCTCCCGTTGTGTGTAAAGCTTTATGGCGTTCTTTTGATTTTCAATTTGTTTTTTAAATTAGCTTCTCAGTTCATCTTTGACCAAATCATTTCTATGTAACTATTATTGAAGACTTTCCATGTGTAAAATCAACCTTGTTAGGCAACAATCATTAATTACCCAATTCATGAGTAATGTCTTCTTTGATCTATCTCAATGAACAACCTGCAGAGCAGCTGTCATTGTCTGCTGCCATACCCGTATCCATTGATCTCCAATTCTGTCTTTATTCGACATTAAATCAGTTGATGTTCCAATTGGCGCACCTGACAACCAATTTCTCGGATAGATACCGTTGTTTACATTTTGCGTGTTGCACAAATGATATTTTTGTTCCGAATAGATGGCTGCAGATTTGCATTTCATCCTTTACCAGTACTGTGTTAAGTAAAACATTTTGCGCATTTCCCCTCTTTCAGATGTGTTATGCACCTCACATTGGAGGGACATACGGTGGGCTCCGCAGGTAGAGCAAACGAGTAGAAGAACACGAAATTTATATTTCTTTCCAATGCCATTATCTGATCAAAAGAACTGTCTCAAAATACAATAATCAGAACAAAGGAAGTTGGACTAGTTAGATTGAATGTTTTCGAAATGCGTTATAAATGAAACTCGGTGATTTCTTTGGTCAACAAACTTCAAACATTGAGACGAAATACTTCAGGCTGTATTGGAAAATGGATATTCTAACAATAATCCCACTGACAGAGACCTAATCAGAAAAACAAAGCTTTCATATAATTTGCCTCTGGGTATTGACAGATCACTGTCTGTCATACACATTCACCGACTACGTCTGGCATATATACGTCAATGGAATTAAAAATGAACCTGAGAGTCTTTCCGGTGGATTTCATCCTGTTTTGAAAGATATTCTTGCAATTATTTATACGAACCACTAAATATTTAGAAATTCTCCCTCGGGCACGTTGACTGCCTTAATTAGTCGAAGGTTATTGTACGTGAAACAAGGAACAGAGATTTGACCAGATGAGTGACTTTCTAGGTGCAAAATATTACTAACCTGCTGTTGACTCATATTTGCATGCATTTTTGTACATTTCAACCTAGGAGATCCATTAGATGCTGCAGTATGACTTGAAACATGGCAGAAAGAAACATGCACACCAAGCGTTTCAGAGGTGGGACTAAAATCCAGTGAATAATTTCAGACAATACGGTGCCCAGATATCAATCGTAAAACATAACACATGCCACCAATAAAACAAGATGTGCATTGTTAAATGATTGGTTCTAAAGAGTGCTCTTCTTTCTCCTCGTAACGCTGTAGAAGAACCAGAAAGCATTGATATTCAACGCCAAGGTGAACGTTTTTTGCTGACGTCCTAGTGAACGTATCCCAATGATTAAAGTGAAATCTATATTATTTTATATTTTGTTTGCGATCCCCGAAAACCTAGAAGAAATTTGAGGAAAACAGTGAATCAAATCTTTTCGGGATCGTTCCAGTCATAGCCCATTCAAAAGTATATTGTGATGTTTCATTATACGGGAATAACATCATAAGGCGAATTGGCTTGGCATTGGTTCTATTTCGATACAGACTTGTTTGCGTCTAACAGGCATTGGTTATATTTTAACCGCCACAACGATTCCGCCCGATACATTACAAACTGCCTGTACATGACACTAGACCCAGAAACCACTGAGCATTCTAGCAGTGTTTCTTGCCAATAACCGTGTTACATTTAGAGCTTCTTTGCGCTTATTGTTCGATGGTATGTTTATTGCCACCTAATGTGTAAACATCAATAATTTGTATTAAGCTCATCATTATTCAACTAGTTAGCCAAATAAACCAAACCACATGAAGCGAGGGAAATGTTTAACTGACTCACCCATAAACAGCGTAATCAACACCTTATATCTTTCTCTTGTGTTAAACATTTTCCCGGTCAGTGAATTCCATGCATATATGTAGCCGTCAAAAGAGACATTATATCCAATCTGATTTTCACTAAGTGAATGTACAAACTAGAAGCAATCATCGGTTGCCGATCAACCGGCACAAGATCCATTTGCATCAGCTTAGTCACAAGCTCTCGAATTGCCCAATACTGTTTGCTTGTGGAACCTGGATCTGCTCACCTCATTGGACAATATGACTGACCAATCCCAAACGGTCCATACCGATGAATAAGGCAATTCGTACTAGTTGACTGATAACATCTGATATATGTAAGCGCCTGGGTTTTTACGCATTTGCTCAATCACATTTATAATCTGTGGATCTGTTCAACATCGTTCAGAGAAAAATAAGCTATTGTATTTGTCCCGTCGACCGAAAAGTAACCCAGATGTTCCCACCAATTATTAGCAGCAACAAATCAAGGACAGTCAAAGATCGCTGTGCGTGCTTCCTTGGGGGAAATGAAAAGATTCGTTCGGAGAAATAAAAGCAAACTCCATGAACACACTGAGCATCAGATACATGTTTACACCCAACTCACGATTTACCAATGCAAATATTTGTGACCAAGTCATTACGTAAATCATATTTTGTTCAAATTTAACACGGCTGACATACATAGATGCCGCAAAATGTTGTGCCAAATATAGTAGGCTCATGATTACCAAACTTTTCATCGAGTTGCGCATGTGTATAACAGCGTTCATAATGACCTCCTCTCCGTTTACATTTTGTTTTCGTTATAAATTATGAAATGCAAATATGATTGCGTGTTATCACAGGAAATTATAAGTACTGAATGCGTAAATGCTTTCAGATGGAGTAAAACTATCACTGATATATCTAAAATTGAATCAAGAACCGCTGGAAACCATTTGGTGTGAGATGCTACTCACATTTGTCAGCATTGCACGTGAAGAAAGAAGCGGTCGGTAAATTTTCACGAGAAATTTCACGCGGTGAGCCAAAACGTTTATGACTGTAACAACAGAATAGATGAACAGATTTTGGGGCTAACAATCAGCGATGAACAGACGTTCGCGTTTATTCCAAACAACGGTTGCCAGTTAGACGTTTCGTTCTATGCAATCTTGTTTAATCCTTTACTATACTGTTCTTTGGAAACGTAAATCTGCTCGACCAACACTGGACTTTTGAAATTAAAACACTACTACTGCTATCACCACTAATAAAATACAACATGTGAAATTACTTCCAATTTTGTGATTATAACCATATACACACACTAAATACTGGTAATAGGATGCAAGCGTGCTACGCATTTTCTTTATTCATTTGTACTGAATTCAAACTATCATCAAATATAATGCGCATTGAGCATCCATGATGGGTTCTCTTAAGACAAGTAAACCACATGTAAACAGGTTTCAGCTCTTTGTGGTGCCAATCGTTTCCTTTCTCACCACACTGTGTTCGTTCAACTTACTCTTGAAAGATTCTCATTCCAAAATGTAAGCAATAAGCGTATCAATGAAGAACGCCACTATGGTCGCAAACTCTGATAATACTGTGTGTACTTGAACTACTAGCATGATTGTATCAGTGTTTTGCAGAATTAAGTCCAATCGTTAAGTAATAGCATTTCCTACCAACCCAAATATATCTCACAAAGGTTTAAGCATATCTCATCTGAGTTGCGAAATCCCAATCAGCAGTTCACGTAGACGTTTATCCGAAAACGTTAAAATCAAATTACATATAACATTCACCTGATAACCGATTCACGTTCATTGGGACTTTCTTCGACTTTCTAATAATACTCGTGGAGACAATTTGTTGTTAATGAACTCGAGTTTGCAAAGTGCAAAGAAGAAGACAAACAGTTTTTGACTTCATCTGAAAAATTTAGTTGAATTAAGATGCAAACATCCAAGAAGGAATGAAAACACCAAAAGGAGACATATTTTAACATTTTGAGGCAACATTTGGAAGCATGCATCACATCTATTTCATTCCCACACATTTCTACCCAGTGCATGAACAGATAATAGTCAATTCCTGTCAAAGTGAGTCAGATGAATGAACAGATACGTTTGGAAATAAAAAGGAAATTCGTGTATCAATTTTTGATTCCCCGCTACATCTCATTTATTTTATCAGCTTCAGAAAATGTTGATCGACAATTCGTCCTAAAACCATTGCCGTTCCTCCGGTACTTGCTCTCCACTCAGAATTGTAAAATATAATTTTCCCAGTTGGTATATCAATGTGCTGATCAGTTGTTTGTAATCAATGATAATCAGCCGCTGGTGAAGCATGACTTGTAAACCGTGGATGCTGTAATTTTGAGATGACCATTTTAGGGAAGGCACGTTCATTTTTCTGTCGTTGAGTAATGTACGCTTACTAACGCATCTTAACTCCGTGGATTTGTTACCCCATAACTATGTATGTTGCCAGTCATCTAAGTTCGATATTGAGACGTTGATCAGATTGTCGTGGTTGCTGGTCTGCGGCACTGTTGTTGCGTCCCTTGCGGCTGTTGTTCCGTTGACCGAACATCAAACTTGTGCTGTGATTCGGAGGAACACGCCTCGATCACTCTACTGTGTCAAATATATGATCTGTATAAAAATATTTCTGATGACAACATTGCACTTTTATTTTTTAAATAAGATTTTCAGTGGCCGTGTTATCGCCAATTAATTCAGTTATCGACATTTTATGGTAAATCTGTTTCAATAGAGTAAAACGACTTTTGTAACCGAAGTAAAAACAAGTATTAACAGATAAAGAGCTATAGACACGCGTAGCGGTTGTTGATATGTGCTCAGTATCCATATTGAACAATAATATTTTCAGGTGTGAACGTTGCAAAATGGAAAAAGCTAGCCTTTGGGACACCGTACGCAATACTGCAATCCATTGAAATTGGCATACGTGGTTGGCGGTGCGTCCCATTCTTACGCGACTCCCTAGAGATTTTCTCACATATGCATGAACGAGCATTACTTAGAGACAGAGAAAAAAAATAATTTCACATCACCTGTGCTCTGTATTGTGAACAGTTTATTCAAACTGATGGCATAGTCTGCTCTATGCGGAGGCTCTCATCTGGACTCAATAAAAATGAATCTCTCCTAAATAAAGTTATAATTCGAAAATCTCTCTCAATATGGTATGGCATCGCAGATATACGCTCGAGCAGTAATGTCTGCCGCAGAATGAAGTTACTGAAACGCTGATCTTTGGAAAGGTGTTTTACGTCTTACGAAATACAACCGCGTTATACTGGTTTTAAGATAACGTTCCGAAATTATATCCCGGTTTTTGAGGAGGTTGATACAAGGTTACAGATATGCATCTTTTATGTCATGAGAGTCAATATCAAAGCTAACGACGGAAATTCCATCGTATCACTGTGATTAATAAACCTGCTATTCATAGCGTCTCTTATTATTTTGCATATAATAAGAACTATTATTCACAAAACGTGCCACTTAGTAATCGAAATCAATTATAAATTAACAAGTTCAGGTCTATTCAAAAACAGTATATCTGATGGTATGAGGTGAGAATTTGCGTTCAACTATTGGTGATCGAAATTCGAAATCCATGAACAATGGAGCATAGAAATCTGAAATGTCAGTAGGTCATTTGTGAGTTGTTTGGTATCACATACTAATCCAAAATTGATGAAGCAATGAATAAGTAACATAACAAGTAACACGTGAGGTGCAACATTAACCAAAAACGACCAGTAGTGGGGCCGCATTGCAGTGCATAACTGGTTTTCATAGCAAATGTGTTTCAGGTGGTTTGCATAGCACACCGTGCACCTAATTTCGACTCCCAAAAAGGATCTTTGTCTCCAAAATTTCAGCAACGCACACTTTGACGGTAGCGGCCCAATTGTGACGTATTTTGGAACAAACGAGAACAGCATAAGCTTTGTGACTTCACAACCGCTCCATATCTTACATATAACAGTGCGTTCTACTGTTTTCTGAAGTTGAATTACCTTGTGACAGTTTGGAATTTCGATTTGAACTGAAACCTTGGTAAATACAGACATTCACTAATATTCTCCCGGTTACATTCAATCTGTGTTTACAACTGCGTTCAAGGTTTGTAATTATGGTCAATACAGAACAAGAATTGAGTAGGAATATGGGTTTTGGTTAATTAGGCAACATGAATGATAAGGGAAAACAAGGGACAATAAGTTCAAGACGGATGAAGCGGATTAATCCGGGAAAATTGATGAACGTGGAGAGACGTTGTAGCAATGATCAGTAGGAGGATCTGCATAGTAATATCAGAAAACAATGATCACAATGAACAGATCTCCTCGTATGCTGTTTTGCAAGTATCAAACAGTCAGTAGTGGGTCAGTCAATCGTGATAATAACTGCCAACTTCATTTCCACGGATTGTCGCCAGCTGACAACGAGAAAGGTCTTTCCTTGCCCGGGATCTGTTCCTAATTAATGCCAAATGTTTTTCTTCGGTCTCTCCGAAAATCTCTCAGAATTTATCTCTTCCGTGCACCTTCTGAACCAGTCATCTGCCAAACGTGAGTTGCGAGTTGGTTGGCTATCTGGGAACAGCTAGTTTCAAGTACGAAAATTGATTCAAAAATACTTATAGTTCTAAGTACGTGTGGATAGAGGTGATCCTCTGGTTTACGAATTTTACTTTATTTTATTTCACTGTTGTTGAAAAAGACAAGAGTAGAATATAACTAACTAAAAAATTGATCATCAGTTCTTAGCAGCGCATATATATTTCGCGGAATATTTGTCACAATTGTATCAATTTTTCAAATATTTTCATGTATTGCTTAGCTTGAACGAAACCTTGAACGACAACGAAAATATGATAGACCTCAACGTACCATCAACTACTCCGGTAAGGGAATTCATTGTTAACCATTCACATCCCTATTTGTAACTGTTCCGGCTGTTTTGTCTGACGAAAATCAGATTACCACTTCGAACCGGAACTGTGGTGTGAAATTAGGTCATTTTAATGAACAGCAAAGCACACACGGAGTATTCAGGTCTGTTCAACCAAGACCACGTGCGGTACCATCCAGCGCGAGGTGTAACGGCAAAGCCGGAACCTTTTCTGGTTCGCTGACATAACTGTGTGCGTGTGTGTCTGGGGGGGAGGGGACTGTCGAATCAGGGCGTCCATGCGGACATTAATTGTGACCAGCATTAAGAGTTTGTAATTGTGAAGCCACTTGAAACAATAATATGACGTTCTTCTGCCTAAGTCATCTATTCTCGTGTACCTAATCAAATCGTGTCAACTGACAAAGATCGTTCATCTCCCAGTTGGATGCCTCATACAATGCAGTTGATGTTAGCTAATGAAACACATAATACATACAACACTATCAATTCCCAAAAGCTTCAAAATATGGCATCATTATAATGTCATCCAGGTCTCACTATGCAGGACTTCTCGTGTTTCTCACATATTGATACTGCTTTTTGGAAAATCACTCTTCAGTCTTTCTGCCCATCCCGTATAGGCAAATTATGAACTTCTTACAACTATGGTCGTCCCATCGCTTCAAGTAGCTCTAAAAGTAACTGGCATCTCACATAGGCCCCGCGAACTAATTGTCCCAATTATTGCCTAATCAATCGAAAATTCCACTGTGAAAGTTTGTCAACCATCGCTGCGCGAAAAAATTAGGTAAAATCGTCAAAATGGTATTTAAGTTAGTACAAGTCACTATTTAGTAATTAGTATTTAGTCTGTTTAGATGTTATTACTAATCTGAGTGAAAGCAGTCAATAGCAGCTGGATGAATGTAATGTTATACCTACTCTTATACTGGAAACATTTATGTGTAAAGCGTAATGTCATGCACAAGCAGATGCAATCTTAAGTTCCATATTTTCATCAATAACACGCATGAAATGCTAATACATATCATGAGCAATAATACTGGGTAGTTACTCGAGCACCCTTCATTATGTACCATTCATTTACTGCCATAAAGCCCTTTTCTCATGTGGAATGGAAAACGTTTTGCACCAGGCACAATCGTATTGTCCTTCACAATATCCGCAACAAGTCTCTCATTACTGTTCACAAAGATGTCCTTAATAGGGCAAAGAGGGTCCGGCAAATTACAGAACATGCATCTGGAGGGACAATGATGGTACGGTAATGTCGGGATGGAATGCGTGACGACTTAAAACATTAGGATGCGTTCTTCAAAACAAATATGCATCAAATTCGTCTATAAATGATGAACTGAGTAGATGGATTGAATGCTTGAACGGTTTCGAATGTTTGTTTCTAACAAAGAGAGATATTCCGAACGACCGGAATAAATGTCTTAAAGGGGGTGATGGAACCGTAGGATGTCATGAGGTTGAGTTCAGTTGGTCACATTGAACGTTTAACATTTTCACTTTGGGCGCCGATATTTATATCCAACTTCACCATGTCTTTCAATGATAAGGGATTTTAGTCACGAATAGAACAACAACAATAATTAACAAAATCTTTACACTTATTTGTCGTAGTCAAATGATTCTATCCATCTTTTGTTCCAGAAAATTATGAATAGCTAACTGTGACTTGACTATCTAATTCATCATTTTCCGAGTATTTCCCCACTGGGTTGTTCTCCTAGTGGACGGATTCATTTGACATTTAATCTACTTATCCACTAGTTGGTCGACTGAATTGGTTGATCAGTTGAATGATTGATTGATTGATTACTGCACAGAATAGCTTAAGAACAAACCATTGTGATCCTCATCCGTGTTATCCACTAAAGCTATATGTTCATATATTCTAGGTTCATATGTAAACGGATTCATAGGGGAAACAAATAAGGCAATTTAAAATGTTATCCCGAATTATGAGTTTAGATAATTTTACCCCTGAACGTACCAAGCAAATCTTTCAGTCTTTTTTATCCATACTCATACTCATGTCTGGCACATATCATAGCAACCTCACAGACACCTAGCAACGAATTAATTAACTCACTATGGTTTATGCATTATTGATCACGATCATCGGGTTTGAGGAAGTATACACTGTCATGTTTTTGTGATTGATGGAAACGAAACAGAACCTTGACTGTGTGCAGGCTAGAAATAAACATTCTTTGAACTACCCGTTGTGAACCGACCTCCATTTCTTGTGGTCACTTCAATCACTCAATCCTTTTTCTCGTCGATACACTGATGCTATTCTTGCGTGTGTTGAACAAGTTTGATGCCATGGTGTCCAACACACACGTGAAAGCTTCGTGATGAACAACAAAAGAACACGGAGATTGGATTTCATCTAATTGTATAACTGCTCTTTTTCACTCACCTTAACAAAGCTAGCCTTATCCGTTTTCCCTAAGTTTCTAACTCGCCATTCATACATATATATATATATGCTCGCATACACACCGCAGAAGCGACTGAGTTGCTAGCATACCCATGGGAAATCAGCAAGGTATAAACAAACGAACAACCCTGAATGAAACCACCACTCTACTGAAGCGCATCATGTGTTTCACACAGTTTTATTCATACTGGTCAACTGCAGCTGACCGATCGCTACGTAGTTTCTGATTAGCGCTATTTCGGCTCCGGTCTACTTTAACAGAGTTTCTAAGTGACGATCAGTTAGGCTGAAAAACGTGCTTTAAGATGATGTTGGTTTTATTTCGGTTCGTTAGGCGGTAATTTATTTTCTTTCGTCATTATTTAATAGTAAAAACACGTTTACAGTTGTTCATTTACTGATGGCAGTATTTCACTGAAGGCAACGCAGTCATTGTCCGCCAAAACTTTGTCTGCATCCGGCATTGTTTATATACAAGTGATTTCCATTAGGTTTAGACTTTCAAGTTGATGCTCAGTAGGAAGTAGGCGTCAGAACAATATTTTGAAGAACCGTCACTGAACATCTGTCCATTTGCGCCAGGTCACTGTAGATTTGGTAAAAACAGAGGTGTATTATTAAGCCGGTGTGCATAAATTATTTTCTCAAAATACGATTCCGTTGGGTAGAGAAACAAGTTCTTGGGGACTATTTAGCAACTGATGCAGGTGCTGTTTTGCCTGGTGCTACAGACCACGGAATAATTGTTTTGGAATGATTTAATCCCAATGAACAGTTCGCCACATTGACTATTGGATTACCATTTATTTTATTGCTATGACCTAATTTAGTCATATGGAAAACCACCGAGCAGAAGGCTATTTGCAGGTACCTCATGTCCCTGCTGTCTCGAAAAGACTAGTGTCGACCGATCAATCGATGATAACCCTAAACGTTCAGCTGGAACCAGGTTAACTCATCCAAACCGCGTGCAGTTGTTTCATATATATATATAGGAATGAGTTAATGAAACTCAGGCCACAATAATTTGTGTGGCATATATTTCTGTAGACCGAGAATCTGAAGCACTCATATTAACCGGTGACTAGCACAACATATTCCTGGACACCAGAAAAAAATTCAAAGTCGTCCGATGGCCGTTTGCAAAGGGATACAAAATGTACTGAAAAGTAATCATGAAAAACAAACAGACTAGCATCCAGTTTACTTCGTGGGATTAATTAGATATCACACCAGATAGATCAGAAAGACCATATACATATATATATATATATATATCATGTGAGTAATGGAGGATTTGGTTAAAGTTCAAATGGGAATTCGTCGTGTATATAGCAAATGAAGCGTGAAGTGAAAAGCTCGGAAGCACTGGACAACTGTTTCGACTTGGTTGGGTCTCATCAGCAATGCGAATCCATCGACCCGACTGGTGATCGAACCCGGGAATTCATGGGCAGAACGCAAGCGTGCTACCCACTACGCCACCGAGCAGCTGCGAACTCGGGACTTCATGGGCAGAACGCAAGCGTGCTACCCACTACGCCACCGAGCAGCTGATCAGACGCTTTTTCATTTTCCATTTACACGATATAGCACAACCCATCTTTGTAAGTTTCTTGCGGGCCACGGACCCCGCTCGACTCACATGAAATTATCAGTCAGACAAACACTGTTCGGGATCATATAGAATTCCTACATTTTAGGTCCAATTGATCTCCTGAGCAAACATTTCCCTGGTCTATTTCACATATCGCGTGTTTCTGACTAAAAGGTGAAAACTGCCACTCGAAACCGAAGATTTAAAACCGGAAAATCAAGAAAACCTTGAGAAAAATAATGGAAATAGTAAAACTGTTTTTTGCATCACTTTCCTGCCACGGCCGGCAAAATGCGTCTTGTAGTTGTTGCTGTGGTCTGTGAATCAACTGAGGTAAATGGTACAGTCCTCGCCTTGACAGATTTTGAAAACCAAATGCACCAAAAAGACCGGTATCGCCCAAATGTTACAAAAGCACAAATAATTTGGGGATAATAAACTCAGTGTCCGATGTTTGTGCTTTCTTACCGATTGAAGTAAGATATATAAACGAACCATAAACCAACAAATTTCATTATCAGTTTTCCAAGAAAAAAGTGGAATTCTTTGACCCATTCCAAGGAGAGATTTAATGAAAGTAGGAAGAAAGCACAATGTAACATTTTGTACACAGACACGATGAATGAATCACAGCAAACGGAAGACTAAGCTGAGCGAGAAGATAAGTTATTGAAGAAACCAATAGAATAAAAAAAATACATTCAGAGCTATGAGGGATTATTTATCAGCATGTCTTGAGCACAATATGGTTTCTAGTGTTTCGGATAAAGTTCACAGCAGTATCAGCTTTCATGACTATGACTAGTCACCTGAACTCAAAAGGTTTGTTATGGGTGGTGAATGGACTGTTGGAAGTAAAACGATCATTTAATCAACGCCACACTGCAGTATAAAGATATAAGATAAATAGGCCTATTTCTTATATTTAATGCCAAGGGGTAATCTATAATCTGGGGAAAATTGTGGTCTAGAATTGTCGGTTAGAGTGATTTCAGCGGGAAGTATGGCAACTTTTGACCACGGATCACTGAAAAAATCAAACTTATAGTGCTAATGTAAAATAATTGAACGAAGGACTAACATCAATTCGAAAATCAACCACTGATTACTGGGTTCCATAAAGGTTGCATTGAGAGACACCTATAGATGTTTCTGAATTTGATCAATATAAAGCAGATAACTCTTGACTGATTTTGGCAGCTCCAGGATACATATGTCATCCTTGAGCGTAGTGGTCATCTGCAATAGTGTCCGGAGCCTTTCAGATGGTCATTAATCTGTCACAATGCAAATGCTCTTGGATGCCCTGCAATATAGATGTAAGGGGAAAACGTGCCAAGGTGACACGTTTACATATTGCATATTTTTTATCGACACGAATGGAGCTTGTGAAAATGATCCAGATAGCAGTTCGTCCGATGCATTAATTTGACTGGCTCATTTTCAGTCGACAGTCCAACTCACACTTGCAATTTAAATAATGAAGAGAGTGAGCGGGGACCTTCGAAGCCTCGAGTTTCAAATTTCACATTGAATTTGTCGAGAATTTTCTGTCGCTATGAGAAGCTACCGATAAGGCACAACTGTTTGCAGTTACCATGACACTGATAGAATCGCAAGACCCACTGACCAGAGTTCATCACAATACTACCTTTGGAGGTAACTGAGCCCCGAAAACTGATGCACTTCAATTGCGTGAATCCGGTTTCAACAAATTGTGATGATTAACAACGGCTCGCTAAATGTCAAGAGTTTTACATTACAGACAAGCATATAGCTAATCACGGTTCCTAAGCCATACAAAACTTTCATTTAACACCATATAACACCATGACCTTGTTGTAAATGCTACAGAAAATATTAGTCTGGAAACCGACCATATTTCAGTGATTTCATGTCAATTTCATATCTGCGTAAACATTGAATACCAATTACTAAATGCACCTGAATTTCCTTGACTGAGAATAGGTTTTAGTTTTATCTGAGAGATTCTGTGAAATTCGAACCCTTTTTAATTCATATAACGTGAACAACAAGCGCACTAACATAATCAAAAACGTCAGTTTCACGAGGAATACAACTGTGGAAATCTATAGTCACAAGTGGTTAAACCTTACGTGAATTCACAAACCTCCAGTTATCAATAACGACAGTGATCAAGGCGGACTGACGTTGCTTCTACACACAAACACTGTACAGACATTGCAAAGCTAAATGATGTTTACAACAATTGGTTTACTTAATTTAACATGTGGTCTTTACTTTGAAATCAGCAAAGTTATCAAACATTGAACAATGGACTATCCAATATTCATCATTCGGAGGAGTGAGCTATCAAACCAGGACAACGAGAACAAAATGTCAAGGATAATAACAACCTGATCAATAAATGATGTGTCATTTGATCCGAACAATTTGTAGTTGAATTGTGCGACATGACGAATCGTGCTGAGTTTGAAAATGATATTATAAGAATATATCGTCTTGGATTGGGACGACAACAAATGATTTTATGGCCTAGATGAGACGGAAATCACAAAATACGGTAGGATGCTATTCAGATTAGTCACCATAACAAAACTACAACGAAGACAATTATGTAGGTTCATGTCTTGTTTACTATCGGAGATTCAAAGGTGGAAGAGTAATTTCAAAATGGCGTCACCAATCCTTTGTTCTTCATACAAATTATCATTGCTTGGTTTTCGTTGTCCATATAACGACAATATTCGTGTTAAAAAAATGTTAGTTTGGAAGCAGACCATTTTCTACTATGGCAAATATTGTCTTTTGCAACCTTTGTTTAGTCTCATTCCGAGATTATAATTAATCCCAAGACAAACTGATTGATTCCTGGGACGAACACTGAAGTGATGATCAGGCCACTACTGTTTGTAAAAATCTAAACTAGACTCTAATGATCAGCCTAGATATCCACTGCAGCCTTTTTACTTGGTGCTATCTGATTGATGGGGTATATACATCGCGGTAAAGGGATCAGATCACAACCCCTCCGATGGACGCAATAACATTTGTTGGGTATCTATCGCAGGTATCATGAGGAGTTCCGTTCAGTTCGGTCTCTACAACCATGCACTTGCCAGCGCGGGTTTTGGTTGCTTTGTTTCAGTGGCCCATTTCGATAAAAGAGCAGTATGCAAATTGCAATGGTGAGAGCGAATTTAAGCGGAAGATAGGGAATTCATATAGGCTGCTGTTAAACGAGTAATGAGTAGATGTATGGTCGCAACTGTTTGCGAGACCCGGCCAATTCACTGAGCTTCTCTAACGGTCGATTATCATCATATCGAGATCCTCATCCAGGGCGCCTAACGGGACCTATGTGACTCGGTCACGTGATTAGAATTTTCATACCCTCATGCCTGGTCCGAGTCTAACCACCCTCGATCTCTTTCCAACCGCTACCTGCCTCGGCAAACATCGCTCGCCGTGGCAACCTAGCTAATGACACGCCCAACGCACGTCCCAACCAGCGTAATCTATGAAAGTCGACTATTTGCCCCAGTGGATCTCGCGACTATCTAAAACACTGCGTCTAGCCCCAGTGCTGATAGAAACTGAGATAGAAGGCAACCCTGTCGAACACCACTTTCTGTAGTGAACTCGAGCGAAAATGTGCCGTAATTCGGACTCATTCGACTATTATTGTAGAGTGATTGTAATATTGAAATACACTTCTCTGGCACACGCTTCAGGGAAAGGCAATGCCAGAGTTTGGAGCGGTCGACTGAGTCAAAAGCCGCTTTCAGATCGAGGACGATAGAAATAGTAGTTCAGCGAAAGGACTATCAGTGTTCTAGAATTTGAGGAAGAGCGAAGATGTGATCGATACAACCTCGACTAGGTCTAAAACCAGCCTGGCTCCTAAGTGTGCACTGTTTATATGCGGCAGACAATCAACGGAGTATGATGTGGCGAGAAGTTTAGAGGCAGTGTTGATTAATTCATTTGAGATTCCCCATAGGAATGTTAGGAGACAAACAATATGGCCAACAATCTTGTTTTCGTAACTTCGTCTTCAGGTATTTACAGTGATGCGTATGCCTATAGCTAATGTAGAAATAAACGTGATTGGTCCATTGAGATTGAGTGTGAAAAACAACAATGTCTTTTAAGTTTGATCTGAGCGAGTGTAGAAAAATGGGGGCAGTGGGCTAAGAGGGGTTAAGGTCTATTCTGGAAACTTCTAATGGCCTTTTTCAAGTGTTGCGTCATCATGACATGCTTGAGGCCATGGTTTGGATCATCACGTAGGTTTGGTTGGGGCAAAGGCAACTGCAGTACGGCAACCATTTTCTTCTGTTTGCATGATTTTGATTGCTACAGGTTCTACTGCTGCCAAGTGACGTTTCGGAACGTTGTTCGATTTATTTTGGGGCACTTTGTGAATGACCTTAAATGCATCGTTGTCTGGCTGTTGCCCGGTATCAGCGAGATGAGCCACAATCGCACTGGTTATTGTTTTCTTGCAACCCGTACTAAGCTAAGCCCGTTCATGTTCTGTGATTTTTTGTGAGAACCACCGCATTCTTCATCCCAAATAACTTGCCGAACATGTGCAAGTGAAGAAATATGTAAATTTAGTTGAGGAGAGGATGGCAACTTATGTTTGAGGTTTGTGCGGAGCTGTGTCCGGTTTACAAACATCATATGTAGAGTGACGGCTGGATATGTTCGTGTAACTGCTTTTCCAGACGTCTTGTTGTACCACCACTCGTATCAGCTTTGAACGGGAGATGCAAGAATGGTTCTTTCCTTTTAGCCATGATTGGTTTTGGTAGTTTTGCCTTTTCAATGAGGTTCTTCTCGATGAAACACTCCGGGTATTCATTATTTCTAAGCGTAGATTTGGTGGATCTAAGTTCTTCCTCCACTAAATCTTCGGTGTTTTTCACAAGAGGGCCTGTCACTTTTCTTGTAAATCGGTCTGATTACGGAATAACATTGTTCAGTTCCGGTCCATTCCCTCTCCTACACTTACCCCAGGAAATTTGTTACATCGATATCAAAGGCTGAGAGGAGCCCACTCGAGCACTGAAGTCTCCACGACATCCAACAATAGCAACACCGCTGACAGCGGATGCCGAAGGACCGGACATGTACAAGGTGAAGCGTGAGGATGAGATCGGATCAAGAGAACGCAGGGAGATGATTGAAGCAGGGTCTTTTATGCATGTTTCCGCAGAAACCAGTTGAGATTTCTCCTGTAACATTATGTTCACTTCATGTCTGCTACAGGTTTTTGCAGTTCGTAGTTGCGTAAATTAAAACATTGTACATTTCAAAATATTCGAAAGATGTCAAATCCAAAATCTTCCCAGATAAATCTCATCCAAACCTAAATTGCAGATTGTAAGATAGGTTGCGTGTGTCATAATCAAAACTCTGAATAGAGTGGGGGGAACAGATAAGCTATACTTGTGGTTAAGCAACAGAAAAGCAAGATTGTATGAAGTGACTTTCAGTATTGGTTACAGGTAGCAACAATTGCGATTATAAGATGTTTGTCTGAGTTGAGCTTCCTGTGTGTCACGATGAATTTATGTAATTATATGAGCCGATTAATAACTTTCGTGTGCTTCCTTATGTGCATTTTTGACATAATCAACAAGTTTATCTTAAATCCATCGATTGTGATGTGCCATTCGAAATCAAGGCATACATTACGCAATTAAAATCGATTATGACAACATCTCCTTTTGTTGGTCTATTCTGCCTAAAGAATCGATAGCCCTCGGAATGAATACGATCACTCACGAATGACGCATTCGAATATCGCATAGTGTTGTCATGAAATCAACCGATAGACACAGGGGAAAGTAACTCAGAAGAAAAAGTAGAACCCTTCAGGTATTGCATGCATCTTTTTAGCGAAAGATTAGGCGCGTTTAAGATACGCTCGAATGGGTGTGACAGACAACTAGGAAACTTTTAAACCAAATCCTTTTAATGGAACTAAGTCAGAAAGGTTGTTAACTGATAAACGTTTAGGATTGATTCTTTTATTTTCAAGTCTCAATCAATCGTGTTTGATCTGAACTGACATTCAGTTCAGATAACCAAAATCTTTTTCAGATACTAAGGAGTAAATTTTTTCACTGATCGATTTGTTGGTTCCAGAGGTCTATGTTTTCACTAATATCACCAAAATAGACCGATTTCATGGGACAATTCTTTTGCCTATCATTTCCCCCCGCTGCTGGTTTGCGATGTATCGTTTTACCATGTATTAGTTGCAAAATCAAAGTCATGGTGCTCATAGTGCTCACTAGCCTGCTGTATCACAATCCCTATATGCAGGAAAACTCTCATCAGCGAGTGCGATGCAACATAAACGTGAACCAATAAGGCCAGTCGGTTCCAAATTTGAGTATCTTATCCGATAATTACTGAAATGCTTGGTTGCTCGTCGAATGGTCGATACATATTTTAAACTGAAGATTTAACAGTTAGTAATGTCTAATTATTATAATAATGCCAAAGCACTTTCTCGCTATAGGGAATTCTTTGAAATACAGATAACTAAAATGCAAAGTTTTTCTGTTCATTACGGAGTGGTCTTTATTGTGTAAATTTTACTAGCAAACTAGCGCCAAAGTTCATCTTATCAGCTGTGATCATGAAATAAACTATGTATCCTTGGCAGTTGCAAACAGCAACACAGCAGTATGGTGCGCTGGTACAAGGGATACTCTTTTAAAGTGGGGGGGGGCATCAAAGGCTGGAGGGTAAAAAATGTCTCAAAACATTTCAGACCCATACGTAAGTGTTGACATGAAATTCACAACTGAACTAAGTTGTTCCATACACTGATGGCAAGGATAATCATGGTTTTGTGTTTCATCAAATAAGTTGCGTTCAGTTTCCACAGAATCGAATTGCCGTATAATCCACGATAACTGTCCGCTGTTTACCTCCGTTGATTTCATTCCCTTTTTTCCCGGCGTAAGCAATCTTATGCTCCAGAATTTCCTTATTTCATAGACTATATCGAAAATACGCATCCATCTTCGTTTTCCACGAATACTATGGAGACTACTTACTTTGACATTCTTCACAGGATATCCATATTTACACAGGATTGATAAACCACATACACAGGAAGCTTCTCGTTTAAAGTGATTAGTTATCATCCGGTGGGAATCCAATTATGTGGTTCTTAGTTATCCATTTATACATTGACGAAATACCACTTTCAGCCTATCTTTAATTTTGTGCACAGCACCCTGATTTTGTAAGACTGGGAGCAAGATGTCAATCCGGGAAGAAATAGTCTTAAAATATCAGGGTATCTACCCAGCCCGGTGTTTTCTTTTCATTTTCGACATCCTCTTCGCCACAGTTACCTGCAAACCGATCGACCCACGGAGCCCGATCTTAATACTCCTTGGTTGCGTCTTCTTCATTTCGATTTCCTTTAAGAGCAAATTAAATTTTTTTATTACGGGTGAATTACAAAGTTCATGCTTATTGAATCCCATACGATCTGTACACCCTTGGCTTAGTTTTTAGTACAATTAAATAGTAAATTATAACATTCACTCACGGGTGTTGAAACTTTAGGTATTCCAGTGCTTTGTCCAGCCGTGACTTGAATGAATCCACGGTTGGTGCACCTGGAAGAGAGTTTCAGTTACAAACTCTAAAGTTGAAAGAGTGTTGCCTGCAGTCTAGCCTAGCCTGGAGTAAACGTTTAAACGGATGTCCTCTGAGGTGACCATTCCTTGTTAGCATTAGTAGGGTAAACACTGGTGGTTAGGTTGATGTAATATTTCATACACGAGGATCATGTCTTCTCATATTCGACGGTATTCAGACGAACAGAACCCGAAAATTGGCACCCTTTCACTGTAGGTCTTGGATTATAACCCTTTGACCATTTCTTTTACTATTCCTTGCGTACGTTTGAGGGACTTTTGGTCGCGAATCAGCCATCGATTCCAAGCCTGTATAGCGTACTCGGTGTGTGGTCTAAAGTAATAACTGAAGATTGTGTTAAACTTCCATTGTGAGTCTAGTATCTACATGTTTTGGTTATCATTGTGTATTTGTATGACGCAGTTATCCCTTGTTCCTCAATACTGATCAATAAATTATATGACTCAAATACCTATTTAAGATAAATCTGTCTTCCCACAGACACTGAAATGCAGAAAATGTAGTGTGACATAACTCTATGAATTACCTCATTCCCTGCAATATAAAAAATAAATAAATGCAATTAAGGGTATCTTTTATGCTCTGTAAAATCGTTCTGGAAAGAAGTTTTTTTATGTAGCTATTTGACCGTACATTTAATTTACTGTATATAGTCATGGGTTTTACAAAATATCTCCAAAGCGTTTCCGTATTCCAATGATTCACTAGCTTTAAATGGAGGCACGTGGGATATCTGTATCTGCATGCATACTAATCCGATTGCTCCCGGGCTATTACTCTATAGTTGAAAATCCGGATCACGTTACACTACATGGAAAGCTCGTGGAATACCTGACCATTTGTCTAGTAAATAAATCACTGAAACCAGTACGACTTAAAAAACACCAACCGAAAAAATTATTTCTGTGGATAAAACATCAGTGCACCAAAGGCTGGGGGTGAAAACCGTGATAATTATACCAAAATTTAACTCGTACAATATATGCTTCTTCATTTGAACACACTAGGATATTTCCCTGAGGTACTCTGTACACTGTTTTGTTCGTTACTCGCAACATCCTTATCGATGAGAAGTTCACAAAGTACCCAATAAATTCGTGATAGGATTGAATTTATTATCAGTCTTTTCTATTCGTATTGCGTTTAAGGCCATCCCAAAGTTTGCAAATCCTTTTCAGATATAAGCCGTCGGTTAATGCAATCATATCCTTCCACAAAGTTATGGCTGACCGCTTTTCACCATCATTTATCATGTTGGTATGACATTGGTTGCTGTGAACCAATGGGAAATAGGTGTTAAAAATATTCTAGCAAACATTTTGATAACATCTCACCAGAGACCTTGGTTCATACATAATAGATAGATAAATAAAATCAGTGTGATTTGCTTTCATTTGAGTTATCAGAGAGTGCCATCCGCAACCACATTTCCCCCATGCTGTTTCGCTGAATCAGAAAAAATTTAAAATTTTCAAATTTGAATAGCAAATTTCAAGTGCCTGAAAGATTTATTCCCCACCATGTAAACCAATTGCATCTCACCAAAAAGTGCAATCTACCGTGAGGGTAGCAAGAGCAAACTGCATGCTTTGTGCATTGCGCTTCCAGTTGTCCACTTGTATTATCGTTGGAGTGGAGGAACATTCAAAAGCACTAAAATAGATGAACTGAACATCTCCCACCCAGACTCGACCGGAATAAATCAGATGATTTGTTTATAAATGTACTTACTCAATGTCAAGTACTTCCTATAGTAGTAACGAAAAAAAGTGGATCTGTTGGTTTCTGGAAGTAGCATATTGCCTAACATAATGCTTCAGTGGATCGTTACAATGTTAATACTCCGAGCAATTTCGATCAAACAATTACCCGATGACTTCGCCATAATATGATGAGCTTAACCCTTAACTCAACAGTCCGGTATTTCACAAATATCGACCGATACTTTTGCTGTATCGGATCTGAAGCTATGTTGTATTGCATAAGGCCACACTTTCCACAACACACATGGAATCAACAAATTCGCCGGAACTTAACTGTCTGTAGCTATCACATTCACGTTTCCTTAGGACGCTTTGCTTTATTGGTTCGTATTATATGACTATCGAAGATAGCCATACCAATCGACATGCCACATATTCTGAATACAGTTTTCTCATCCGAACACTTTTAAAATCCTCCGGTTCTCTTTGTTCAGTTGATGTGTACAAAGATCAGCCAACCAGATAATTGTGCACTCAAACCTGACCTTTATTTTGCATCCGATATTTGATCAATGCTATTTATTAGTTTTATTTAGCTTAGGTAGTGGAAGCGACCGGAATCAGATCAGACAAAACTTCATGTGCTCACAAAACAATGCGTAGGAACATCTCGTATTCTGTGGCTACTACCATTCCCTCACCCGCCCGTATGCGTGTATGTGTGGTGATCAGTGTGTGACTAACATTCAAGCATGGAACCGTAATGTTTATTTAATTTCTTCAGGTACGTTCTTCTTTGTTAAAGTAATTGAAATGTGTAGACAACTGTGCGTAAAAACGCACTTTCGTTAGTTCTGAGCAAGGCGTGTTCCGAAAAGAGAAACTTATCCCACATTACACTAAGTTGTGTTTTTCCCCGAAAATCGGAGTGAACCGTTTTTCCTTTTTTTCAATTTACTTTTATTGAATACACAATGATGCAATTTTCAGGAAGGGGGAAGCGGCCAATCAAAGGGCTGCCACACAACACACGGAGTGGGAAGGTCAGGTGGTGGTGGTGAGATTGGAACACTCATTCTCCGGGTTGATAATTTGGTAATGTTACCACCTGGCCACCAGCGCCATCGTCCGATTTTCTTTGATTCGAGGATTGATTTCAACAAGCAGCACACCGTGGTGTGGAGGATAACACAAAACAAGAAGTTACAACATATCCTAATTGTCTGTTGTGTGATGTTTGTATGAAGTTAGTTTAAAAATATGTTCTGTTAGAGCTGAATCCTGTTACCAGTTGTGGAGAATGATGATTGTCAGGAGAATTGCGGCAAATTTCAACATAGATTCATATATGAATGCCGATGTAGCTTTCAGATGCAATAAACCACCATAGAATGTCAATGTGGCAATCCAAGAAATTATGTGCGTCGAGCACGTTTTTGGATCACCGAACAAGCACTGAGTGCAGGAAATATAATGATGGTTCTCGATGGAAGGCTCAAGCTGCTCCTGATCGCGCTTTCTGCAAAGTCTTGACTGGTGGGCATCCAAATTGAGAAGAAACCCGTATAAACGTAGGAATCCGTGATTCAACTGTATTCAGACATTGTAAATCGGATCAACGACAAGGGACATTTATCCTTGAGGCGAAGTTTCAGTCACTGGTAATTTGGTCAGTTCGTTTGCAAGTTTTGAATATATTGAATCGTATTATGAAAAGTAAGTCTACGTGTAACGAACCGTTTCTTCCAATACCTAACCATACTTTTGTATATGACAGAAATATGTTTGCAAGGTCACATTGTTTGAATGAGACTACGTAGAATATCTTGAGAAAAGCAGTATGAGTAGATGGTGATTTCTACATGCTTACTTTTGTAAATGAACGATTAGTTGATTTACTCTCAGTCTGATCCAATTATTACATTATAGTCCGTCACTTTCTTCAAAATAGCTTTGACAGCGGTCTAAACAACGTCTTGGAAACAACAAGATCGTAAAGATAAATGTTTGGCAATTAGTTCTACAATCCGTCGTGTCTCAGCCTGGGTTACCTACGACCAGTTACTTGGGATGCAAGGAACAAAGTGGTAACCTTTCTACGGATCAGCCTCCAGAAGCAGGTCTATGGTGTGACTCAGAATTGCATTAGACTGAGAAGTGGGCCTTCTCTCACATAAGCTAAACTACAGAAGCATACATAATATTATACTATCAAGGAGTTCGATTTGGCGATTTATTCTAAACGTATACGATGTTGAGAAAATCTGTTCACTTTTCGGTGCAAAAATCAAGGAACTGAGAGCACCTTCCTGTGATTGAGCCCGATTTTGTTGTGCTACACACTCTCGAACAGATTTCGCTGTTTTTGAAAACATAGATGATTCAAATTTTCTGCATCGTGGGCTGAATTTTTCTCTCGGTGACTTCTCGAAGTAACCACTACCCTTCTGTGTTTGACGAATTCGACCAGGTGCTACTAGTCATGAGTATGTGGAACACATCTTCAGTAATATGAACACTGAGATATTTCTTTTATTGAAAGGACGGAAGCTACAGGCTTTTGTATTGGCCTCTCCCCACGCCTTTGGTTTATGTCCATGTCCGTGGCTGTGTGCAAATCTGTTTTCTGCAAATGATTCCACGACCTGTCCCATAGATATTACAACACCATGCAAAACACTGATACCGGAATGATTTGTTTGGTACACCAGTTTCCAGGAGTCATGTGAATGCCTTATGTAAGCTAATTTATCAGATCGATTGTAGTTATGACCTTTTGTGCTGCTCATTTGGGACAAATCTAAACTGTGACATCCCACTTGTAGAGAGATCCTGTGTATGTATATTCATAAGTCAATTTGTAAGTACTCCGATTTTTTCGGGTATCATATTCCAATGAAAACCAAACTGATATTTAAATTCCTTTTTGAGCATTCATTTGTTGACGTCTAAGAGTACCACGGATATGTGTGCATATTTTGTTTCTTGTAACAGCTTCTTATTGATCGAGCTTAATAACCTTTTGAAGTATCAGTTGACTTTCAACCCAAAGTACTTCTTTTGATCTGACCCGATTTTGTTTTGCCCTAATGAGTCCACTTAGTTTGTTTTTCGGTCAAATTAAGGGGAGTAGTGGGAATTTCTGCCTGTTACTTCCAGCCACCAGTTTGATTAGTGATAACTGGATATCAAGTGCATGATGAAAAATTCTCTTACTACGAAAACGATCTTTTGCCTAACGTCATACGTCAAACGTAGTGGACTTCTTTCAGAAGTGTGTCACTAAACTGGTGCCCAAGCAACCGAATTCTGTCAACCCTCAAACGTTTATCAGGCCTTGATGATAATAAACCTAAGCGACCGCTCTCAGTGCCAAGAAGCCACGGTAAACTGAGCTGACAAATAGATTGCGTTTTCGGTTGTTTTCAGAATGGGTGTTCTTATTTTCTCTAAACGTGCCCATTTTCATACAACAGTAGTTGAACAATATTTGTATCCGCCAATGTTTGGAATTTCCACCGTTTTGGAGTCAGTCGTGAATCACGATCAAGTAAAACTCTGTGAAATAAGGACAGTCAGATTTTGTGCACTTTCTGCGCATGGCTTTCAAACAGGAAAATCACAAATAGAAAACAAGGCTGAATCGTCACTTCATGAGAACGTAATTGAGAATATTTTCCCAGAAATATGCGATTGTTCACCACCATACGCCTCAGGAATACAAAATGATCCTGTCTGAAAGGTGAATGTTTCTGATTTGTGCGCATCTCACCGATGAAAACTGGCCTTTCCCAGATCGCAACTAATCTCTCCCTCCAAATAGTTGGCGACAACGGGCTTCCTGTTCTTGACAGACAGCAAGCAGGTAACCGGAAATGAGTGCGTCTGTGTTCATGATCATGTTCTATCCGGAGCAGACCAGAAACACGGTGAGGAAAGGATTCGATAATATTGTAATCCTTGTTCTGGGTGACGCTGCAAATGTGCGCAAAACCCATATGGATAGTGTTCTGGGACTGTAGATCAGTAAGTTTTTCGTATGTCACACGTGGATGGAACATTATAAGCCGGTATTTTACTGTTATGGTAATCGCTCAGTTTATTGTGGAACCGGATGACTAATGATTGATACAACTTCAGATATATTTTTAGGATAGTGCCACTTGCGAAAAAGAGTGATGATTTTCCCTCATGAAAATACGTCAATGCTGTAATTGAAATAGGTTCAATACTTTTTCGATAAATATAAGGAAGTTACTTCTAACCATTTCAATAAACTCCCCAAACTCATGTGCATTTATGTTTTTATTTATAAAATATATATATTTATATGTTTTGAATAAAAGCTTTATCAGGGCAGATCTTGTTTTAACTAATTTCATGGCACTTTATCACATTTTGATGCTTAGGGTCTCCAGTGTTATGCCCCTGAAGGTTCCTAATACATTTACAGTTCTAGTCTATACTCCTATGTCAGGTTTGTGCTACGGAGCATAAATTGGACTCGAACCTCCGAATATGCTTATTTTTCAACACATTTTGTACTTCTTTACAATAATAAAATTTACACTTAACGAGTTCCTAGATTGAACTCATACACGTACTTCAGTTGGGAAATAACTATAAAGTAATCATGCGAAAAAATGGCATTATTGGTATAAATTAAACCTAACGACACTGTAAAAACGCGAAAACCCATGTGGATTCTAGTTTTCCAAAAGAATAAGCTAAAGAATGTATTCCAATTCGAATAAAACGCGGGCTTTTCCAGCTTAAACAAAGAAATTAATGCACAAACAAACGATGTGTGATCGATCAGTTATTTTCGTAATCCAGTTTACGTTGGTCACATCAGTTTTACTATCGCGATGAAAGTCACAGTAAAACGTGCTTCCTCAAATGTTTTAAGAAGCACTTGTTATTTTTATCACTGTTGCTATTATTATTGTTATCATTATTGTTAAAGACCCCTCGTTCAACTTCGACTTTGTAGTCGAATTTCTTCGTCAGTTGAATCATATCACAACAGCACATGCTCAATTTTCACAGGATATAGTAATGTTAACGCTATCAGTTTATTCTTCCTAAATTGAGCTATTTGCTTCATAAATACTAACATTTGAACATTGAACAAAAAGCAAACGTGCGATTTTTTGGTTCATTCGCAGTGAACCTACTTCCCATTGATGCGCTTTTTGCGCTTGTGTGTTCTGTGTGTGCACGTGTCACATGAACTGAGCAGGATAATTAATCAAAGCTATTACCAATCCCATTTAAGCTATTCCGAGGGTTTTAGTTTTGAGTACTACTTGTGAACCGGAACCGCTAAGTGGAAATCTCTGACCGTCTTGCAGTTAGTCATTGTTCCGACCATTGTAGTGTCAGTTTCTCTCTGAAATAAGAATGGTGAAACCGGATCTCCATTAATTTCAATGATCGGAGTCTGAATCTTGGCAAGTTCCTCCAAAGAAAGAATAATTGATTTTACTTGGGGAGTAGAATGGTGAGTTCGTCCTAAGAGTAGAGGAGATCAACCAAAATATACACGGCCCCCATTAATTACAAACTATGAGAGAAAGCTTTGATCAAAAGGGCTTCAATATCTGCGTTGTTGTATGATTTTTGAACTTGGAAAGAAAATGTAGTGTGCAACTTATTTGTCAGTTTCGCAGTCAGAACAACATTTTTACGCTCGTGGAATAAAAATAACTGAAGAGTAACAACTATAGGACGATTAGTTTTCACTGGAAGAAATGTTTCTCTTGATTATGTGGTCTTCAACTTTCTTGGTGTACAAAGAAATAGTAAGAAATAATCACGGTGATTGGACGCAGTAAATATTGAGGAGGAATATATCCATTACCGTGACTGTCTACTTTATGCAAATGATTTCACTACTGCCCCATATGTATTACAATACCATGCAATTCACTGATACTGGAATTATTTGTTTCGTGCAACGGTTTCTTGAAGCTACGTGAACCCCATATTTTGGCTAATTTATTGGACCGACTGTAGTTAAGGCTTTCCGTTTAAGCGTATCTACCACTTCAGGATATATTTCAATTCTGGCATCTAACTTGTAGAGGAATCGTGCGTGTAGCACAGACGAGGCAAAAGTCGACCAGCAAGAAACAAATATTCAGGTGAAACATGCTCTGTGTATTGCATCGATCCAATAGTGTCACCTGTAACAGGGTTTGGAAACACGATCTGTATTCAGGAAGAAATAAGAAACTTGTCGTGATGTTCTGCTACTAGCAGAGTAATAAATGAAACGCATTCGGATCAACGTTAGTTTGGTAAATCTATTTTTAACTGGTTATGTTGATGACATACGGTTTCGATTAGTTTTCTAAATGCAGCATATATTAACAAGTAGGATGCACAAACCCATTTTTCTGCCGTCATGTTCAACTGACGCTTAGGTTTTTTATTGCACACTTGCACGGAATGAACAGGAGACGAGGAGAGCGTCATAGTCACTAGGACCTACTGTTCCGTGATGGTAACCGGTAATCTAATCCCCGGGACTTGGAGTGGCGAACCACATAAGGCCCAACTAGGTCAGGTGTGGTATAGAACCAGACGACAGCAACCCCTCCCCTCCTCCCCCCTCCCCCCCCCCCGC
>UZAN01039498.1:65440-75612 GCA_900618425.1 Echinostoma caproni
TTGTGAGCAAGGGGAGCCCTAGCAAGTTATAGCTATGCCTAAAAGCAAGAGTACATTTAGTCCGGTCACATGAAATTACAAAATATGACATCGTGTTATTGAGCCTTATAAAAAATGAACGACTGTTATTGGCCCCCTGTGCTTTCTTCGATGCTGTTTCATCCAAGTCAGTAACCATCAGGGTGTCCAATCTACATCTTATATGACTAAACTGTATCTTTCCATTTCGCCGATCATAAAAATGAAAACTGATGAGACAGTTTATCTTTTGTACAACAGTGTCTTATTGCACACACCACATATCAGAAGCATTAGATAAACCTTCTCGTAATTTTGGTTTTAGAGTGAACCCCCAGCAATCTTATTTCCTTTAAATTGAAAACCTTGGGGTCTGTAAGCATACAGGTCTATCAAAGATCCAAAATTTGTAGCTGGTTTTTGGAATCGAGGGCCTTCTTTGACACAATTCGAAAGTGTCAACACGACAACTCCGAAAACGCTGGTAACTATTATGCATTCAGAGATATTTGCTGCTCTACGAATGAACTAACGGATTGTTTTGTAGTATTATCTTTGAATGTATTCCTAAATAATACTTTATGCATACAACTGTCAATTAACTCAACCTGTATTGCCTTTGCGTTGCTCTGGTAATGAGCTCATATAAACTACTCACTTGGTGCGCTTATTATGAAAACTGGATCAGGAATCAATATAATTTTGATATCATTATTTCTCATTCGGATCATAGGTATTGGTGTGTAATTCCATCAACAGCAATAATAATCATCCCACCTCTATCTGTTTTCCGACAAATGGAATTTTTCACTATTTCAAATTTTATTATATTTCAGTACTGCTCACAGGTAAAATCCACATTTAAACAAATTTTAAACTCATTGTGAAGGTCCCTAAGGAATGTAAATCATACTCACCATATTTGGTGCCATTTATAGGAAATGATCTTTATTTTGAAAAGCACAATGTGATGTTTACCTAACTTACGGGTAAAAGCATTCGTCCAAAACGCATGTTGCGTGCAGAAAGCAAAATTAACTGCGCCTTCAATGGGGAGCCACAAAAAGCTCTCTGTTTCTTTTAAACTCTGATCTGTGTGCTGTATGAGACCAGTTAACAAACAACACAAATAAACATTATCTCGCAATTTGTGTAGATGATAACCAGGTGAAAACACCAAGTGCCTTTTACTTAAACGTTTGTTTATTTGCACTGAATTCAGTTGATCTTACGCATGCAATGATTAGAAAACCTACACGGAAAAATAGGTTTCGTGTCCGAAACTTATTTGATTCGAATAATTTCGAATATAATACCAAAAATAACATACATGTGCTTGCAATGCGGAATATTACATATATTTTCATCGCAGCATAAAGAAGAAACTAAAGACCGAACAAATTTCATTTCGACAGCATTATTTGCTACCTACTTTGGTAACGCAAATCTAGAAAAGATAACACGTTTCACATCAAGTTTGTACGTGAGTGTGCGGAGCAGTACTCCTGTTCGTGGACAGAGTCAGCAAATGTTGTGTTTTTTAACAAAAATAAAACGTTTGATGGACATGAGTAGGGAAGAAGTAAATAAGATTAAATTACGATATGATGGAACATTTTTGTCCCTAGTCATTGGGCAAACCTCGCATAAAGCGCATCGTAGCTTTTGAGATTTTTCAAACGGCCTGTGAAAATGAACGCGTGGTAATTTTCTCAACTGTTGGCGATGTGCAGTAAGGACTTGTCCTCGTTGAATAAAACACTTTAGAGCATCCCATTCACTCGCATCCTCGCATTTCGAGATACACAATAATTGCGCTAGAGGTGGTTGTCCCGCATCGATATATGTGTGCCTTGATGTCCTATGGAAAGGACAACCAGAATATTAGCAACTAAATGAGTATGTTGATCACTAACGTGTTAGAGCTGAACAATTCACGAACGAGATTTAGTGTAACAATCGGCTGAAGTGTGATGCAAATAACAAAACCTGTAAACAACCTTATAACGGTCAAACATTGCTTGAGAGCGTTTTTCATACTAGCATACTATCTTTTTTCGTAGTTGGATAACTATATCAGATGGAAGACGAAATCATCTAAACCAATTTTGCTTAAATTTCCATTTATCATCGATATTATATTGCAATCCTTTGCACACACAAGGTACCTCCATTTCGTTCAAGCCTAAAAGGTAACTTACTATTCAATGTCTACGTATTTACTATTAATAAATTAACATTATCAGTACCAAAGATTTGAACTAAACAATTTTAAGTGGAAGAGATTTCAGCAACTTTTGGTCGCAATTTAATTGCTCACAAATACCCTTTACCGGTCGATTCATATTACCACGTTCGCACGATTTCTAAAATAGTTTTCCATTTTTGACAAATGCATTTGATGGCTCACGTTCACAATGGAATTGCTCTCATCCAGTGAGTTTTATCATATACTGTAAACCCAATCAGATAAAATCTGGCATGTTTCCGACAATCCAGCAATATCTTTGTATCAACAAGCACGTCAACGAAACAAAACATCGGGCTGAAATTTCTATTTACCCTATTAGCCCCGATCTTTAGTGCAGGATTGTGACACATTATTAAGACAATGCATACAATCCATTAGATAGAATCTAGATGCATATAATAATATTAATAATATATAATCAATCATACACACGGTAAAGAGTTAATGATTCTGTTTAAAAAACAAACTGAGCAACCGGTACGTTTGAGTGGTTCGTTATTTCGTTACACTTGATTCATTAGTACAAATATGCGTGCATTCTCGGGTCAAACAATGAAAAATAAATGAATGAAAACGATTTCGAGCAAACGTTAACTGCTATGCCATTAGCAAATAATTGATAGTGTTTTCTTTGTTATCAAAGCGATAACAAAAGCCTGAAAAATACTGTGGTGATCTGTAGCTTGGAGATTTTTGTGTTGTAAACTAGCCCTGATTCTTTTGCACAGTTCTCTTGAGACCGCCTCAATGAATCGAACTGGATCGCCTTGAATTCCAGAAGGTGATGTACAATAACGAATTGACCATTTTCGGCTCATTGTTTCAGTATGCATGTTTTGCTCCTAATATGAATGAAGTTTCTTTGTATGTATTGTTTGAGTTGGCGTTCTAAAGTAAACTAATCGAATCCGGATGCATTATGCGCATTCAGAAAAGTGTGTCCAGAAAACCGACTCAAAAGGCTTCCAGTACTTCCATAATGATAATGATGCTATTGATGTATTTTGCTGCCACTCAGTGGTTCGACAAAAGGGGAAAAAACAAATTTATACAAAACAAACTANCAAACTAAACTAAAACGTTCGAATTAGTACTCCTATCCAATTAGTTGAAGTAATTAGAAATGGGTAAGATGTTTTAATTCACCCGGGGTTTAACCCATCTGTCCATCCCGAGTTCATTATACCTAATTCAAACGCATGCACACACACGCTGTCGATTGATCTCTCGTCGAGCCCCTCTCATTTACACACGCACGCGAACAGTAGCATAGAAAAAATGCATACACACATGCACAAATAACACACACACATCACAAAAGAAAACATACCACGCTTCGTTTCAAACGAGAGACAGGCATTGTCTCTAACACGGAAAGGTGAAAGTGAGTGACACTAAACTTTACCTGTTCTTCATTTTTTTCCTATTCTCAATCGACTGAGATCCACCGAGGTACGCTTAGACAAACTTGTGCTTCTGTCGAAAATACGATAAAACAGATTGCCATACAAATTTCGGTATAGATTTGAGGTTGATTAAATGTTATTCTTCAAGGAAAAGAAAGATAAAGTGAAAATGGATGAAAAATGATAGTTTCGCTCTTTTATTTTTTGGATTCTGCCAAGTTCTGAGCGCGGGTTTTTTACACCCATCTCTGCGTGCTCACTCAATCTCGAGATTGTCCTTTTGAATTCGTGTAGTGTTGTAGTGTTTGATAAAAGTAATGAATTAAATTTGCTTGATTCACCAAATCATTTTTCATTTTATCAATGAACGGTTCAATGGGAACTCCGTAGGATATAAACTGAGGTGTTCTTCTTTATATTATAAAGAACACTGTCGGTAATTAATT
Organism: Echinostoma caproni; assembly: GCA_900618425.1. Taxonomy (NCBI): domain Eukaryota; kingdom Metazoa; phylum Platyhelminthes; class Trematoda; order Plagiorchiida; family Echinostomatidae; genus Echinostoma; species Echinostoma caproni. Next base: position 69,562 of record UZAN01039498.1, read on the forward strand.
TCTCCCAGCGTTGTGTAATTAATATTAGGTCGACGAGGTGTGCAGATATACACCGTAAACATGTTCTGTTTTCAAATGACATTAGTTTGATTCCTTCAATATGTACTTGTTTCTTCAAGAGGCGATGTAGCGAGGTTTTCCCAGTTCTGGCATAAAGCAACTGTTTGACATTGGTTCACATTACCTTGTCCACCGAGTGAGAGGTTAACAAAAATTATTTTACAGACACATTGATAGCACTCATATTCCGGTGCATCCGGAATTCTCGTACACCAAATGGTCAGATTCTGAAAAACAAACCAGATTTAATTCGCACTCTTACTGCTGCAGAAAACTAGTAGTTGGGAATTACTGATCATTAACGCAGAGTTCTGTATAGGTGGAGCCAATTTGTGGTACATCATTGATTGACCGTGTCAATCACGTCAACCAAACTGTTCCCAGAGCATTTCTCCGGCCATTTAAGTTTCATTCAACACGCGGATGGATGTACATTCGAGTGCACGGGTTGGAGCGAAACTGCGTTCGTATGCGCCTGTGCACAAGAGCTTGGTACAGGTTGCACTGAGCTCTGCACTAATAATGAGTAATGTAAGTAAAGGTTGTTTGAAGCAATGAGAATCTGACTTTTGGTGCACGAGGATTCCTGATGTACCTGTATATTCTTCCTCAGTAACCATTTTATTCTTCTTCCGGTTATCTTGAACCTACTATTTCAATAACCTGACAAAAAGTAATGCCTGTTCTTTCGTCTGTATTATGGTTTTCAAATCACCTTTCCGGCCGCAATGTGATCCTTTTACTGCTTTATCTCCTACCCGTAATGGATCTGCGTGTAAACGTGATCCAACTGGGCATAGCGGCTCACTGAAGTGCTCAAGGTGTACCTAACTGCGAGAAAATATCTGGTATGTTTTTACCGATCTTGATTAATTATTCTCGTTGATCTGAAGTTCTCTTTGATCTTCTTGAATGGAGAGAAGTGGAATTAGGTCCCATCTCCCAAATGCCGGTTGGTATTCACGGATCCTTGCCAAGAGGTTTCTTCCAGGTGTCCAACAAAATATTTTGAGCATTAATTGCATTTTACCCTGTACATAACGTTGATTCGTTCTTGCGGTTTGCTTCTCTGTTTTGGTTCAAAAGGATTCTCCGTAGATGGAAAACTGCTCAGATTATACGGGATGAAACGTGCTCAAAAACCAACTGTATGTTTACAGAGAATTCGAATTGAAAACGATGGTGATAAGGAACAAAACAATCTCTGAAGAAGAGCCTTCAAAAGCAAACCAGTAGAAACAGAGCACTATCAATTCAAAGCACTGAATATTTTACGTCGGCTAGTAATAAGACGTTTAGTAACCAATTACTCAGCCCGAAGATCAGCCGTTAGAGAGTCAAGTCCATAAGGGCTGGGAGAACCGATTTGCAATATTTTGTCAGCAAACTATTGTTATGAGATTCTTCAATTCGGTGCATGAACTTTGAGAAGAATGGGGTCGTTATTTGTGCTTAACGGACAACCAAAACCTCTCCATCGTGTCTATCATACCCTAAATAATAAGGTATTCTTCTTAATCCCATTGTTTACAAGGTTATCCGGATGATGAACGCACAAAACCACAGCTAGACTCAATGTTATTAGGTACGCTGAATTTATAGTCATGAGCAGGTTAAGTTCATTGACACAACTGGGGATCTGACAAGAAACCTCATATATAAAACGCAGCTATAATACCAATTTGACCACTGAGCAGCCTTCCTCCATAATTACATATAAACCACATGTTTGCCAGCTTGGTGCAGTAGACTCACCTTATTTTTCTCAACAGAGTAAAGGAGTTTACTTAGTGGCATGATGATTAGAGTTCTGTACGAACAAAGGAAACAAAAGCATCAAAAAGACGCCATCTGGATGTATCATCAGTGAACGGATCGTCGTCCAATAGTGTTTCCTATGAATAAATGTGGCGGCCTTTAAGCATAAGCATACATTCACTCTCAAGCTAACACTTGTCAGACCCGCGAGTAAAACATACTTGGTTACATGCAAATGATATATTACTGGCAAACATGCAATCTGACATGAGTGCAAAATAATAGAAGACCAAAATTAAAACGGAGCCTTCCTTCCCTAGGCAATGGATTGATTCAGTCATCTTTTCGACGATCAACTGCCTAATTGCACGATGATTCAGATTCTTGATCACGTACACAAAGAAAGACCGACATGCTGCCCCAGTTTAAAGATAATTGGAAGTTGACCAAACGATCCAGCTGAGTGGCAGATAATTTCTCCGAAGCGATGATTCAGGTATTCTCCGCAGTAAAATTTCTCAAACATTTCGAACCGAACGGGAACCCGTGTGCGGCAACTGTAACAAATCTTTTGACCTACGATGTCGTTTTTCCTTCTTGCTTTGGCAATTTTCTGTGTGCGGAGCAGAAACGTCATCTGTATGTGAAGTCATTGAAGATATGAACCAATTTGACGGGAAAATGTTTGTTCGTGGACAGCCGCTGAATCAGTTGTAGTAGATTTGTGAATGAACACATATGAACCAAACGGTCACTATGCCTAGGATAGCAGTTTTGAAAAAAAATTATGATGCTCCTTATTTGTGAAAAAGGGTAAATCTAGGGAGAATGGGGAATATTTGGTTGTACCTCTTCACAGTTCCTATAACAGGCAAATCACATTTATTTCGTTTCCGGCGACATGTTCAAGATCACTAGTAAAATAAAATTTGGTTCAATGTGACACCAAAATGGAACACCCAGACTGGAGTCAGACTTATTTTATCATACTTTTTATTTTGCTTTCAGTCTACTCGTTATCCAGTCATTATTTATTAGTTTTACCTTGATTCGTTCTCCTTATATTCATCTTTTAAAAGGTAAGCTGTCTTGCGCAACGCAAGACAATTGTCAATTTACCGGTCTGATCACGTTCACAGACAAGCAGCGATCAGCCCGACACCTAAGCAGTCTCCATGTCCCGTTTAGAATCACAGGCTATTGTGGAGCATTCCTATTTCTGAGCTGGATTAAATGATAACCCTCGTCTAATTCAGATCGCTGGCAGGACCAAAATAAACGATAAAACCAGAGGAAACAAAGTATCGTAAAATTATACTAACACACAGATGCCATTTTTTGTGAGACTCTAGAAACCAGTATTTCACTGAACATGGATTGAGGTTTTTCGATGCTTGAAGATGACCTCGATCTTCGATTTCATCAATTCATCAAATAACTGTTTATGCGATAGTAACCAGAAACTGTATATACACGCAGCATGACAAGAGCACGGAGAGAAAAAAAAGACATTTTTATCAGGGACAACCTCATTTCCGATGCAGCTCATTGACCAATCATCCTAAACGGCGACACAATCCGGTCACTGTTTTTACATCGCGTGATATCAGTCAATAACATGAATCATAGAAACATCTCAAGGCCTTCTTCAATTCGGTTCCCGTGAGGTCGACCACGGTTTTGATGTGCGAGCAAAATACAGCTTTGTTTGTAGTTCAACCCCAACGACAGACCCGTCCTCAGATGTGCGTATCAAACCGGTCTGTTTTCCAGTTGGCAGATGACCAATCTCTCACGTTTACAGCGCTAGGTGAAGTCACTTGGTTGAACAATGACAGTAAATCAACCACTGTGCAATAAAGAGATTTGTATCGCCACATTTGACCTGGACACATTGGTTTACAATTTTTGGCCATATTAAGTTTTACTGATTTCAATTTATATATCGTGACTGAACTGATTCTTACCGGTGAACGTGAGATCTTTCTGCACTCGATGTTGGTGCATGCATCATTTTATAATTCGAATCCGGTGTTGTCTACTGTCAATCAATAAAGTAAAATAAATCGGAACTAGCTCCCTTTTATCTCCCTTTGGGTTCAAATGGCTATTGGGTACCGACGAATTTTCCCTATAGGAAAGGCTTCCATATTTGGTGGTCTAAACTACCAGCAACGAGATTCGAAATAGAACGGAGGCAAAATTCTTGCAGTATTTCCCACTGGCAACTGTCGTCAACCAAATTTGACGTTTTTTTATGTTCCTCACTAAACGTTGTAACGCGTGTTCTACTTACCTTCATCGTTTTCATGATAACGCTCCTTTCATTTGTTTACTAAATATGCAATAGTTCATTTCACGTTTTGGAACATCAGTTGAAGTCCACTAAAAGAAAGCCAGAAGCATGTGGTAACCTGGGAATACGTAACCTTTGAGTCGATAAAAAAGCATTCAATACGAAGGGCACATTGACCTTACAATGAACTTTATGATAAGTTGTATGAAACGACAGTTATTTCCGTGTAATTAAATCTGAGTGATTGTGCTGTGGAAGAAAACTATTTTGTACTTAATCCTCTGAGAATGTCATTTTTCTAATATTCAGATGGCAACTGTTGATATTATTTTGCACAACACAGACGTGCAGATAATTTCAGACCTGGGTCTCTCACACGAAAGCATAATCGACAGGGCTGCTGGATTAACAGAGCAGAAAATAATAATGATTAACACCATCATAAGACTAACTATTTTCTATATTTTGCAGAAGGGATGTAAGAAATTAAAGTGCCATATTTTGCAACTAATTTACGCACGTTTTACTCTCGTACGCTACTTAACACGTTCACCGTTCGACTCGCGGGGATTTGCATCTAGCTGAGTCCAATCTCTCAGTCTTTTTTATAGGGACAGTGAGAGTGTATTTGGCTAGGTTCTCTAGAAACCCTAGGCTTAAGCTCTAGACGTTCAGAGTTTAGCAATATTCCTCTAGTGTGTACAGAAGAAATTGGTACCAGTCGGGCTTATCCTCCCCCCCCCCTCTACCCCATGAAAGTTCGATACTACGATCAATATCAGTCATAAGACTAATCCATGCGTTCGAAGCCCAACCAGACTCATTAGTATTGCAACTTGTTCTTCCAAGTGTGGTGATACACCTATACTGGTATGGTAATGAGTAACGCGGAAACACGGCACGCTCTGTTGGCAGCAATAAATAAATATTAAAATATAGTAATGTGGAAAACTAAACATAACTATTAGCTTAAAGANNNNAAAGATGTGGTGATTTAAATACATGTAACTGGATTACCAGTAACAAAAGGCCAGTGTTTTGTGTTGAACGTTGTTTCTGATCAGTGCTTCAACATACATAAATACATAACATAATGGTTGATTCAATTATGTAGTCAAGTCCCAATTCAGACAGTCAATGAAATACCTTTGGTATTTGGCGCACATTGTTTCTTCCAAACAACTCGCACGCTTTACGGGATATGCTGAACACCACTCACGCCTGAAAATGGCTCGATTTAATGATAATGACCTTATTCTTCTGGAGAGGAATCTGACTGATTTGATGAAATGATAAAACTGCGTATGAGGATTGATAGCACACTTGTTTATTTCCATATTTGCTGTGTTGTATATCTTAACCAGTAGCTTCATGTGTTTCTTCATCAACGCAGTCCGCAGATGGTGGTTTATTTTTTGAATATGCTGATTTTTCTGTTGATAATAAGCAGCTAAGAGCAGGTTCAATGATTTTGACCATAACCAATTATTCTTTAACACCACGCGTCATTATCCGGTAACGTTTTTCTTCTAGATAGGAAGCCCATAAGTAGTGAAGTAGTAGCGTGTTGGAATTCATTTATTAAGCAATCATCAGGGTTATTTATATGTAAGAGAGAAGACATGGGGATGGATGTATTCAAAGATTGGTTGACTGGGTTGTTCTCAGCTCACTTGATTAATCAGCTGTTCCGACCAAACAACTGAGTTCAACTTTGCTTGTTCTGAATGGCTATCCCAAAACAAAGTAATTCTCAAGGAGCCTGGTAAATTCCTGAAAGCTTCAAATACGATGACGTAGGATGGAACGAGATACATCATTCAGTTCCCAACTGCAAGAAGGGTTCGATTACTCCTACCATACCAACAATGCAATGATCGAAAGTTTCCCTGGTTTCGATCAGCATTGGTAGTATTAAGAAAACAGTGCATCTCATA
>UZAN01039498.1:79647-125032 GCA_900618425.1 Echinostoma caproni
TAGTTGTTTGGCAGATTTTTACTTTTCACAATCGACATAGAAACTTCAAATCTGCCAAACAACTATTTGAAAAACAATTTGATTTCATTCAGTAATTTGTGCGTGTATCTGATTGAGGTTTCGCCTAAAAATAAGATTTGATGCCACAGTTTAAAAGAACCCATTTATTAAGAATCGAATTCTAAATAGGTGAGCTGTTCATTAAAATGACGTTCATCAACAGATAAGCAATGCATCGAATCCCCTGTCCGATTACATATATACTCTTGTCTGTTTTAACGGTTAATCCAATGTTAGTTGGAACTTACCTTTTGTATAACCTTTGATTAATACATGGGAGTGTACAGCCTTGATTGACCAGATGTGTGAGAATGTTTATTTCTGCTTTTATGTTCGATTGCTCATCTTCTACCAAAGACTTACGGTATTCCAGCAAATATTTTGTGAACGACCGTTTGAGAGATGAAGTCCTACCCTAGTCCATTGGTTGTACATCTGACGAGCAGTTTGAAGCTAGCCATACTAACTTCACGTTGGAGAATGCTGTGATTTTATCATGTCAGAAACCGTTATCAATGTTCAACTAAATAAACGTTATTGGAAAACCTTTTTGCAGTTGATCAAACAGCCAAATTTGTAGTTGCGCAGCGGTGCTATCTGTTCTAATGTTCTGCCCGAGCAAACGGTAAAATGACTTTTGGCCCAGATTTCTGGGCTCTGGATAGTGTTTGTCCTTTGAATCATGTTCTTTCTGGAAGCTTCTTGTCATATGACGCTTTTTCATTACCAGTGAAATATCATAAACGGTATATCAATGGATCGACTGCGGTAACCCTGCGCAAAATTCTTCCACGACATCATGCAGCTTTGTTAAACTTTGCTATTTTCTTGCTTTGTAGGACTGGAAACCAAATCTGTCTGACCAAAAGAGAAACCAACTTTGGGAAACATTGAGGTAACTACGATGCATTTGCTTGTTTTAGTTCAATCATCGGTTCACAAAAGATGCTCTTCATCAAGGGAAAATGACTTTGTTATTCTCTCTCATTGTGTTTTAATTCCAGAAGGGGGTGCTGGTCTAGGATAGTTGTTCATTGGGGATTACAGTTGGGACATCACTAATTTGGCATACATAACACTGAAATCACATCAGAAACATACCATCGCAGTTCCTAGCACCACAATGGGTAATGAATGCAGCCAAAGATAGTTTTTCTTCGAGACCCAGCAAATATCCCTCGGTAATCTGGTCGAATTTTAATCGTTTAAATAAATCACCAACTATGTTATCTACTACTCACAAATGAGTACTATATCACAACAACAGCAGTAAAGTACGCCAAGGTCACTTCATTAACTGTGTTGAACTTTTCGTTGGCTTTCTGGTAGCATCTTTTCTGAGATGCTAGAGTTGACAGATTCTCCGATAATCGTTCGATTGCATACTGTATTGTAAGTGTTTCTTGAAATACCAAGTGATTTTGCTACAAAGGTCTGAGTTTCATTCAACATTTGCAACATATGTGCTTCTCTCGGATAGACCGGCGCTTCCACTTTGTCAAATCTCAGGCTGCTCGGATCTGTGTGCCTAACTCACAAGGGTTATCCATTTAGCGAACGGCTTCCTGTATGCTTCACACTAGACGAGACGTCATTGGATGAGTGCGGAATCCCACATTGGTTAGTCAGCCCGTACATGGGTCAGTGACTGAGTGAGTAAATATCAGGAATTGCGAGGTATTGAAGGGTGAGAACCTATGCTATTACGCATACGATTGGTTTGGGTTTGTTGAAATGTGGGAACATATTAAAAAATGGAAATTTTCAGGGGAGATTGTAGGAAGTCAGTAAATGTGCAACAATGTCTGAATGAATATGCGGTGATTGGACGATAAGGATGCAATGTAGAGTGGTTGAGAATGACGTTCTCGAGAGAGAGATTCATTCGAAAGAATTTATGTTAAAGAACCAAGGGACTTTGTCAATAACTACAGTTAGCCAAAAGTTAATCTACCCTTCACAAGTGACTACCAATGTAATTTGCTGGCAAGACCCCTTGATCAGAAAATTTTACAAACTTTTCCTACGATCCGTTAACGCACACTTTTCACCAGTCAATCCATGTTGTTATTGAATCGCAAAGATAAATTGCCGATCCTAACTTCCTTTCTGTCGATCTCTTCTTTTGTTTCCTCGTGATTGTCCTGCCGATCAGGTAGTTTTCTCGAAGAACATAAACCAACTTCGTTAAACACGGGAACCACAAATTGCCTGCTTTTGCAGTCTCTTTCGCTGTGGAACAAGTAATATTGGCCGCAGGAGCGGACGTTTATTTGAACGAGTCCAGGATCAACCGGCCTGGCTGAATGTTGGGCCACTTAGGGCTATTTAAGGTTCGCTTTAGAACGGTTCACAAATAATGGAGTCAGAAAGCATGCTTGACTTGACCGAGAAGTTTCAACCCATCTACTTAGTTCGCAGCAGTCAATATGAGGAAATTAGGAGTCGTATTCTGACCACAGCGGAATCCATCTACATAATCGCCCGTATGCTCCCAAAAGCCATTCGGGGAGGGAGGGGGCATTCGATAGTCCATGGTCAACGTACGCGACACGGTCATTCTCCCAATGACCTTAATGACCCGAATCGATGTGTGCGTGATGCCAAAAGTGTGAGCAACATCCGGTCATGAAACTGATTATTTCTCTTTCCATGTTGTCATGACTGCTTCTCATCCACCCTACTAAACAGTTGGACATAATTTGTGATGTAATAGTCTATAGATAGATCACCACATGCATGCTTGTTCATTAAAGGAAGTTCTTCTTACAATGTTACAGAAGTCTTAGTTGTACGCTTCCTTGCCTTTTTTGATTAAATTCTGAAGGAAGACGAAATAAGAAGTGTAATGGTCACAAAGATTGTCATGTAAGAATAATCAAGACAGACCGCATTACCAATGAGCTCAAATAGTTGAAAGGGCATCGTATTTTGAAACCTTTTCGCGAAAGATTTAAACTTATGGCCATATCATTCAGGAAGACCCATTTGCAAATGACAAGCTGTCGATAAGAATAGTTTTTCCAAACAACAGATTTCTAATCACTTGGTTGAAATTAATAACTGTGACTAGAGCATAAAGATGGCTTTTGAAATACGATCGATCAACTTGCTTATTGAAATCTATGTATTCATTTTTCTTCGTTCAAACATAAACAAGGCAGCGAATTCAAGGCTAAAATAGAATATAACTAAATTTGAAGCTGGACCGAGTGGTCAGGATTCGAATGCTTTACACTTGGGTGATTGAAATGTTGACTCTTGTCTGCTGATTGCCACCTCCGCCACCCTCGGATGCTCGGGCTTAAAATGAACGCTCAGTTGATGCTAACAAAATGATTAGTAGCCTCCGGTTATGAATGCGAATGACAACTTACCTACACATGTTTGATTGTTATTCCCTGTACAAAAGCTGAGTAATAATTCATTTATTTGAACATTCCACCAAACGTCTCCTAGTATGACTCTGAGAGGGAGGAAATGTGATAAGCAGAAGTTCGATTACCACATAATTGCGAAAAAATAAACATCCAGTGAGAATTTATTCGGCTTTTATCGTTCAACGTTAAATCGTAAAATATAAGTTCGCTATCTTTCGAGCTGACATATTAGTAACAAGTGATATAATAATCATTCATTTGGTAACTTGGTGATACCTTTTCCGGTAAATAATCGTTCAGACCCTCAGACTGCCTTGGTCGATATTAGGCTATGTGAAAAATGAATGCGTCGATGAAAAGAACTACTCGTCAGCAGTTGAGTAACCGCTTTTGCGTTTCTCTACCTCCTCCTGCTGGGCGGACTGTTGTTAGCAACCGTCAGATCGATCCAGATGACATGCATTCAAATCTAACCACCGCCGCTCAACTTTACCATTTACGTTGCATGACACGGTTGTCTATGGCTTGACGACTGTTTCATTCCTAAACAGTCTAGATAAAACTATTCAATGCGTAAATTAAGTAAAATAATCAAACAATCCTGGCAATTTCATCATATAGTTCTCGAAATGACATTGTGTAAGGAACACGACACCGTAGTTGAGCACGAGTTCATTCTGGAGATTAAGACCAATGCAAAGAACCAGATTATCAAATCAATCACTGAGTGTCTGTACCATCCATTTCTTGTCATCTGCTACAGACCGGTACTCAAGCCGATCAACGGGATTCAGAAATAACGAATTTGAGTGTCACCCCAATCTCCTCACGATATTATTATCTATTGACATCTATTTGAAGGAAGAGCCTAAAAAGCGCATTTCAACTGCCAGTTTATGACCTCATTATGATAGAATTATAAATAACAATTCTGATACGAAGATTTCATTCTAAATTGAAATGAAATCCATGCGTAAAATGTCTTCTGTAGGCAATGATTGGGTGAATCTTGGCGATAAAAACAAGCAAGTTGAGCAGGATTACCAACACCTGCCTTAAACACCACAATGCAATAACCCATTCATTGTTAAATCATCTGGATAGCGTAAATGCTAATCATTATTGCCAGTGGAAAAACTGAACGTTTCAGCAAAACCATTGATGTTCAAGTTTGATAGCAAACATGTTAGTGACCCGACTGACTCCCGTCACTTACTCCGTATATAAAAAACACATTGTGTTCTCTTCTGACCGAAATTGGCATTGGTAAAAGCAATCTTGTACCATCAAGTTTGCTCTGGACAGAGAAGAATGGGCAAGGGGGATTGGCTTAGTTGAAACAATAAACTTTGTAGCTCTGATCTTTTTCAAATCAGTTGGATTTTCTGTTTTCTCCCAAAACTTTCTATTGAAACATCTTGGTGCCAGTTTAAGAGGGCGGGGGCAGTGAACAGCCAAAGTGCTACACAACACTTGATCGGGTACAAAAGTACAGGGGGTTCTGTAAGTGCAATCCCCGCCAGCCGTTTTCATCCAAGCTACGCTGCTGTTGGGGTCAGATTAGTAGCTGGTTCTCCTGGCACTTTAATTCGGCAGCACTCCCACCCAAAGTGATCATCTCGCCCCGAGAAATATGTGTAATCAACGCAATACTGCTCCGGTCTGTCACTGATCATGGAACCTTGATGCTCTTACTCGGTTTTATTAGAGATTTGTATACCTTGTGCTACATACGTTGCTCCAAAGGTTCCAAACAAATCATATGCTTGATCTTCATCTTTTGAATTCTTTTTCTATCAAACGTTGCGCGATAAAAGCAATCCTGTTTGTAGGTAAAACGAAAATTTGTAATAAATTTCAGCGATCCAGTAACACCTTATCAAGAGGCCCAGACAATTCATAGTGGATTTAATGCTTACGGGTCACAACACCTTTCACACCAATGGTATTGCTTTTTGAATCTTCACGAGGTTGACCGAACTATTGCATCTAATGGACCAGACTGCAACCATTCCACTCAAACAGGTCTAATTCGAAGGGACTTTATTTTGACGTACCATATACTACGGAGTCTAATTCACAGATGAAGCTCACTGCACAATTTCATAACTCAACTTTCACCCCAGAGGAACGCGATTTAATTAGTATTCAGAATACCGTCAGCTGAACTGCTAGCATCATCAATGTGCATCAGGATTTTCTTGACCCCTCAGGTTGTCACTCAGCCCTCCAAATGTTCTTCCAAACGAGACTCGAGTAATCAAAGTCATGTCTAATTTATATTATTATGAATGAACCTACGTAACACAGTGAAACCAAATATCATTTCTCACAAACAATACTACATACAGTAAGCCTCGTTTTAATTTATCCTGATAAACTATTTATCTGTGCCCGCACCCCGCGGTATAAGCAAATCAACAGCTTGTAAGCATTTTCTATGACAACACCAGAAACTTTACTTTTAAATAATGCAAATAATAATAATAATAATAATAATAATTGAAGTCGAAAAAGCATCTTCTAGCAATGTAGCCAAGAATGATGAAGGGTTCAGTGGGTTTGGACGTGCCCATTCAGTAATACAGCATCAATAAACGAAGACGTTTTGCGAAAATGACTACTGGGCTGGTTGCTTGAGTAAAGTTGTTTAAGGAATAGAGGAGGGTATTCTATTGCTCACGTTTTGATAAATATTGTGCTTCCAGCTGGGACCCCGAACACAGTAGATAAAGGTAGCAGTTACAAAATCCGGTGATTATGTATTTCACTTGGTAAAGTTTGAAGTGATCACACTGGGGCTGAGAGTTTCCATACCACCGTTCAGCAAAGTTTAGCGTCGTTTGTTGATAAAATGGTAGCAAATGGTAGCAAATGATTTAAAATGTATTACAAAGTCATACTAAACACAGAATGAAGGATTACGTCCGACAGAGATCTATGGTCTCATTGCGAATGTAGGTTTTTAACGGTGTAATCTGCATTATTCAAGATTTTTCATTCTCAAACTGTGCACTTTGTCTTTGCGCCGCTGTTTCGTAGAAGTGTAGATAGTTTGATTGTATATAAGTAACCACTGGCATGCACCTGAAAATGTGCATGCACTATGCTGCATTTTGATCCGTACTTCCCTAGTTCATCGGGACTTAACAGATTTTTCTGAACACTATGATAAAGAAGGTGTTTATGTGCATTTTGCAGTAGTTACCGGAATGAAACCATGCGCTGCTTTTTGCAAGGAAAGACCAAAATCCTCCGAGTTGCAATCAAACAAAACCGACCGTATCCGACCGAACTGTATGAAACCGGGCTCAACAAAAGCCTGACGCGCTCGCTCATCGTACTAACAACCTGGTCTCTGCGTGTGAAACAGTGTCCGAACACATAAAGTACCAACCAGTCTTGTGGAAAGGGGAGGACGGAAATAGTGCTATTCTGCAATCGGGCCAGCATAATAATGAGTTGCGCACTTGGATGTTGGTGAGTGAGTGCTGGTCGAGAGACTGACTGATTAGGCTGGATGGAATAGGGCGGGAGTGGGCTGAGAAAGGTGAGTGGATTATGTGCAATTGAATGCATATTTGCGTGCGTGTGTGTGCGTGCGTGCGAATCACAGCAACCAGTACTATGTCAAAAGCAGCTGACGCTTGCATCCGGACATAGGCTGATCCTCATTTTGGATGCATTAGAGCGAACAAATACAATAGATTGAAAAATGAATTAAAAAACCGATTGGACTTCCTGCAAGTTGAGGATGAATTGGATTTGGTGTATAGGGTTGAAAAAAAAGAAACTGAGATTAAACTAGGAGACTATATTTATTTCTGTAATGTGTTGTGTGAAGAGGTAGTACAACAAGACCAACGTTTTACCAAGAGTGTTGTACTAGTTTTGCAGCTCCGATCAAACATTTGCTAGCGAGACTGAAGTGATACGATGAAATGCTACTGAACAGCGTGATAACATGTCAAAGAGGATTCGCCCTGACAACAATGCAATCAAACTAATCAGCAGGTCAGCTGGATAATTCCGTCAGTCAACGCAGCGATACCTTTTTCAATTTAAGATGTCCGAGCATCAATTGATGATGTCATGTTGCTATATGTATAGTACGATAGTACGGTTTCCCGTCATTTCACATTGTCTTGTACATTTTGTGATGCTCACGTATGGTCCATCCGTGAGGTGAAAACATGCCTGCTGTACAGTTGAAGTTCTCTGGGCCTACCTAAGACTCGCGGCTGTACAAAAGGTGTAGTTTCTCGCTTGGGTTAGCTGGGCAAGTAGTAGATCCCTTGTTGCAGCTTGCATAGCAAAAATCGGCGAAGATAGTTGTCTTCAACCTTTAGCTTCGCGATCGTTTTCAATCTTCGGGAATAAACTATTCGCTTTATGTATGCTCACAGAACGAAATCCAAGGGAGACAGATAAATTGATCTTGAAAGCCATCCTTTTGGTCCTCTTCGGGCAATCCATCGATAGTTATATTCCAAATTGAGGAAAGTTCTCAACACCAGAGAACCCGCTTGGTGAAATCTCTTTCCCACCTGTCTAGCTCTTTTTCTCAAACCCAAATAATTCCAGGTGCATCGTAGATTTTATCAATTTTATGAGGAATAGCTCCCATTTGGAGGCAGTTTCAGTGGTTTGGGAGCTCACAACAAAACCCATATGAATGTTTAAAAAGAACTAAAAATCTTCTCTAATGCTTGGTGATCAGAAAATCCAGAAAATCGCTAGATTTATTCATCAAACATGGTATTCTATTTGTGCTCAATAGGCGCTCCAGTATTTCAAGACTGGATTATGCAGGCCTTAACTATCACCATTATAATGCTTCTGTAAATACGATAAATCATGCATTGGGTAATAAAAGTTTCGGATTTATTTAAACAACCATGTTTTTCGTACTCCCAGTCCACTTCCGGTTGGCTTTATTTGTCGGCTGGTTTGGTTTAAAACTGATGAAAGAGTATTGCGTAGATACTGAAGGCTAAAGGTGTTATCGTGGTGAATCTACAGAATTCAGTCAAAAGAGAATTTGCAAAGGAACTGAACGATTGCAAAAGCGCCACTAACTATCGCTCAGTCTCTGATCATTGCTAGACAGACTCCGAATTTTCTAATCAGAAAGGCTAACGCGACAGCAAATTTTGTCAAGGGTTTCAGCTCGCCGTGTCAAGTTTAATGACTACTGGCTTGATTCGACTCACTACAAACGTCACTGATGAACGCATGCAACTGAAAGTAGTCCATTCATCGCAGTGCTGAAAAATGTAGCCGATATGAAAAGACTATTGTTCGTTTGCTTATTTTTCGCAAAAAGCCCATATGGTTAGACTTATATATGAGCCATTCTACAAAACGTATGTATGAATGCTACGGATATTGTAATGAGTGCGACAGAAGAAATGTACTCAGGAATGCACAACTGAAAGGACTGTCCAGTGACAGTAACGGACGGAAAGCTACCCGGCCTACTCCGGTTTCACGTATTCTGGCTATTTCAATCAATGATATTTAGCTAAAGATAGGCAGGAGCTTAAACTCGGTAGTCAATTGTTATTTAATGCAATCGAGACAGAGATTCTTACTTCGATCACTTTGGTTCCAAATCTGCTGATGCACGGAAGACCAATCTTTATCTCAAATAAAATAAAATAAAATGACCACGGTTATTCATGAAAAAATATACCATGAACTTCTAGTGACCTTTTTGAAGTTTTACACACGATAATTATAAAATCAAGCTATTTTATTGTACCAAGATACCGAAGATTTACTATCTTCCTGTGTTCTTCAGCAACGCCTTTACCCTTTGTCCAATTTTGAAATACCCGTAACTACATTTTGCACTTACTGCTTACTTTTCTCACCGAACAAATGCGTTTACTGCACTAATCCATTGCTCAGATGCATCGAAGTGCTTCGGCAACACCGTTCAAGATAAACTTTGTTATTCAAGGTATAGGGTGTTGAATAAGGAATATGATGAGAAAATTCCTTCCTGTATTTCAGTAGATTTCGATAACTCAACCTATCCTCATTCTTACTAGTCCCGATGGCTCACGTAATGCTGCAGTCGCTGAACTCCGATTGTTATTGTTAGAACTAGCAGGCAATGGTCGGTTAACTGCGCTAGTGCCCAATGAGGGCGGGCAACCCTAAAAGCTTGTTATGGACACCTACAATGAAAAGGAAGTTACCCACAATCAGAAAACACTTACTAAACCGAAGTTCATGTATGTCTGTCATGAGTGAAGTTCTTTCTGGAAGTAGATCAATACATCATCAGCAACCAACAATAAAAAATATAGACGAAACTGCAAAAATGTTCTCACTTGAATGTATCTGAGGTGCAAAAGCGAACTATGACAATCAACAATTTTGACTCATTTTTGCATCGAGGAGGAAAGTGAAAAGACGACTAAAAAGGTCTGCTCATGCAAAGACTTCATATTCCACCGTTTGTCAAATACTGTATATCTCGTATATTTACCATGTCAGTGCGCCAAAGGATGCCTGCAAAAATAACCACATTACGATGGGTGAACTAATTGGGTTGGAAGCAATCGCTCTGTGACTGGAGATGACGCCATGATGAACGCAAAGTCGCTTCCTGTTTGTGCATCTGAACGCTTTTTGGAACAGACTTACATCAGCGAACGATGTGGATCGCAGTAAACTTTGAGTGTTAAAATGACTGTATTCAGTAACAACTGGTGAGAAGTAATGTTCGCGAGGAGCAAAACACTTTGATTGGATTTATATTGAAGCCAGAAAGAAATATTCTGTAATAATTAATAGTTCACCCTTAAGCAATATTCCTGGTTTGAAGCGAAGCGAAAGTGTGATTTGTTATCGACATCCTTAAACGGGCAAAATTCAGTTTAACACTGCCACGCCTCAGTTAGTTCGCTGAATCCGTCTATGCTCTAGACATTGTTTCATGTTCTACCGTATACCTGTCTCACTCCTCGGAATTTCCTTGATTTCGCACATGTGCAATGCATCTGTTTTGTGATGACCAACAAAGCACAGTGAAAACCGGATCTTTCTTGCTGAAACACATCAGCAGCGAGTAGTTCTGTTTTCTGTTCTTCCGGATTCGAATCACAAGTCCTCGGTTGCGGAGTCACAACAAGAGGAAACCGATTATCCGTTGCTCTTCATGAAAACAGCGAGTGAATTACATAAGGGTTTGAATAATTTAGACACAAATTTTGACTCAGTTCTGTGGTTTTTGGGGGTATCAGAGGTATGTAACTGGGGATGTAGACTGGTGATGTAGGCAGACTTTGAATCTATGTCTGAAAAGTGATTAAACTAACAAAGCGTATTGACCAACCTCATTTAATCGTTTACGTCTGTTCACGTTATATAATACTGAAGTGAGAATGTGCTTATTTATGAAGTTGGTCCATCCGATTAATTTGTGATATGATTCATATTTTCGGCATTCTTTCATTCGGCTACACGTTATGCGTACCGAGGATTACCTTCAATAGTGGGACGTGCGATCGTTTATCAAATTTCGATGCATTCGTGTCTTTCAAGTACATGCAGCAAGTGAGCTGCTCACAGATTTCAACACCTTTTCCTATTTTTCTCAAGCAAATCAATGGGGATAGTGTATTGTCTTTTTTTCAAAATACTTGATTAATTTCCGCAACCTCAAAAAATGTGAGCAATAACCATATTGAACTGTTGCTGTGTATTTGGGCGTTTGATCAGCAAAAAGTCGCAAAGAGTAATCGGTCTAGATTCAGTCCGATAAGGCAGCTGCGCTAACAACTTTGATTCGATCACACAACCATAGGAAACGCGTAAAATGTAAGGTAGTCATCCAAATTGTGCAGCAAACAAGCTCCGATGTGACTTCATTTTGCATTCTTTATTTTACCTATACAGCCCAGAGAGTGCATGGGAATTAGTAGGTTGATGGAGCTGAGTCGATCTCACACACATGTTTCAATCAGTGTGACTAAGAGAGAAAACAACGATTCCGTAACCAAGGGATTATGTGGGTACTTATTCTTTGGGGCGCGAACTTGTATATGAATGTGTATTGTGTACAGGTCAGTAGTAATGGAGGCGTTTTGCATCTGAGACTTCATTGGCCTATGATTTTTAGTCAGTATTTTGTATACCCTTTAAAATATGGAGTGAATATTTTTGGAGACAGTTTTATACTAGATAACGTATTACCTTACCACACATTATTTCACGAGCATAATTATGTTGTTAGTTGTTGATGCTTACTCATTCAAGTAACTGATTTTCTTAATAAATACTCTCATGTGAAAACCATTGGCTTCCCCAAAGTCATTGTGGTTTTGGCACATCCACTGCTACCAAATTTGCATTCGTCGATTTTAAAAGATGTCTCAGTGCATTGTACAGTTTTAGAAAAAAGTGATGTGGCATTAACAAATCATGAAATTCACTCAGATATATACTAGATTCAAGGATGAACAGCGGATTTGAATGCGGTTTACGCATATGTTAATTGCTCCCTCAAACGCAAGCAATCCGCTGCTTCATTGATTACATTTTCAACTATCATCGATCCTAAGGAGGGAGCAGCATCAATCAATAGCGTCGCTGATATGTTAGGTCATCGACTGGTCCACGGGAGCAATTACAGGCAGCCTGATAGATCCGATGGACCATGACAACGCATGGACTGTCAATCATCATGTAGGGAAACACTCTGCGGTGTTCTGTCCCCATTGTGGTTGTGTGTGATTTGCGTATCCCTTTCAACGATTAATGGAATCTGATTACCGATTCACGCACACACACTGAGAATGAGAGATTTTTTATGTGTTTCGTTTTTACGGATTTAATCAGACACCGTGGGCCGGTTGCCAGGAGATTGGTTTTAATCGCGGACTGCATAATGCAAATGGAACAGAAAAAGCATTCACACCCATATCCATAAGTGAGTGTGGATCTCACGTTTGTGTGTTTGTATGTGCGATTTGAGGAGGGAACGTGATGTGAAACGGTGCAACGGGGGCTAATCGACGTGGAACCGGCTCATTGCTTTAACAGCTATGCAATTTCACCCCCGACTCTTAAGGATGAGGCTGCGGACAAGCGAGGGTGTTAAGAAGCCGAAATTGAAATTCCCTGAACCGTGCGGTTTCCCGTATTCGGTCTAGACTGTTTTATCCATACAGGCCAATTCCGTTACCTAATCAAGGAATTTTGCAAGTTTTATCATCACGAATACACAATGTATCCCATATCAGTGAGCACACATTGGTGGATGCGTATCATACGGAATTGAACCCACCAGGCGACGTTTTTGTAGACACTTGCAGGATGTTTCCAACACCTTCCAAACATCGAATATTCCATTACTGACCAGTTATTTGAGATATACAACAGTTAAATTTCAATTTTGAATAAAGTTAGACGTGCAAGAATCGGAAATGAATACAAACCAATATGTGTTTCGTGAGCAATTTTGACCGCAATCTTTCTCCGCCTATGATTCTGTTATTTTCTGACCAATATATTAATGATCTCATAGACTGCAGTATGCACGTGTACAGATGCAAAAAATGATTCAGGATAACTTGTGCAAACCTGTTTTTGGCTTCTTTATTCAAACACCAATATGAATCGATAAGCAGCGAAGGAAAGCAAAGAAAACTGTTGATATTCCACTGAACACATTGTGAAGGCAACAGTGTCGCTTTAAAAGAAAATCAATTTTAAGCATCTGCTTTAAGCGTTTTCACCAGTTTATAAAATTCAAACAGTAAGAAGCGTTACCCGTGTTGCAAAAGTCGTTTTATAAGACCGATAACAATTTATACACTTGGAACTAGTTTAATCTTTGGAATTGCACACAAAAGTAAAACTTTTCTCTCGCGGGTTTCGTTTGAGAGACATCTGACGTTGAACAATCAATCAATCCTAATTACATTGCAAGGAACAAGTGAGGGAATATATCGGAATCTAAACACAAAAGATTGAAAAGATTGGTCGAAACAGAAACATAACACTTTGTTCTATAATGAGGACAGATTTGAAATGTAGATGAGGAAAGAAAATCGATATCTATGGGAAAAACGCCTGACTGAGTTCATTGGAATAATTAAGGATTTGGTTGAAAATAGGATGGGTTGTTATGACAATAAGAAAGATCAATGTTAGCAGTGTCGCGGTGTGAAGACAGGAGCAGTTTGAAGACAGGAGAAATGATGAAGTATGCTGACATCGGCAAAATGGTTTTGTTTACAAAGTGAAGAAAAAAGATGAGGAGTAGTGGGAAATCCAAAAGGAATGCAGTAATCAAATAAATCAGCCGGAAAAGCGTCTGTCATCCCGGATGGCAATGATACTGTTTCCAAGTAACTTGAAGTCTAAAATAAAAATGTCTTATCAAACATGAATGATTTTGAAGTGTTCAAGGAAACTGAAAAATGTGCGCCTGCAATGCAGTTAGAAAAGAATGAGGAAGCCGTTTTCACAGATCCACAGTGAAACACCGCTAGCGGAAACCCTTTTTCCGTTCATGGAGTGGTACTCTGCGGTCGAGGTGTGAACGAACAGGGAAGTTTCGACAAATTGCAAAATTAAAAGTGTAAGTAGAATGGAACCCCAGTTGGTTGTATAACCGTCATAAACTAGTTTGGGAGTTGAAACATCTTGTAACAGTCAACTGTGGTTGTCAGTGACTTTTGAAGGACAATCGGGGTATGGCGATTGATGCCGAGTTATGGGCATGATTCTTAATCCTAGGATTGTTAAATAATTTCTTTTAAGGCAAGATAACCAATACATACCAGGAGAACCAAGTTTGAAGATTTATTTGCGACAGTCAATGAAGCACAGAACAAAGACGATTTCGAAAACTGAAAGAAGAACCAGAATAATTGTTTCCTGAATTCTTGCTTTCATTATTACTTCAATTGTTGACAAATTCTGACATTCTGAATAAATAGCATCTGCAAAAAGCAGCAAGGGGTGAGTAGTTAAAAAACAAGATCACTGCTTAAGCAATAGCACATGGACTCAACAACTGACTGATATAATAACTGTTCTAATGGTGGTCTATTTACTTTCAAGGTACACCGATACTCGACCTTCCCAAGTGCAGCGGTTTGATGAACGTGTTACGTTTATTGCGTATGCATTTCTCGTGTGTAATTATCTATCATTCACCATAGCAAAATCCTGAAAGTGCAGTAAAGCTGTTTTGTGCGTGTCTATTAGTTGTTGCGTCTTCATCTCATTTCGTCAGTTTTTAGTTAGACTGAAAATTGGCGCATCAGAGGTTTCATAGAGCTCAAATGTTTTACAATTAACTACAATTCAGTCTGATCTAGGGGCACTTTGATACGCCGTCATAACCACAGGATTTTGGGCTAGAAATATCCTTCGTTTCTGGGAGATTTGTAAATGCCAACACTGACTGATGATGTCATTAACTTATTGCAGATTTCTATGGCATGTCTTCCAATCATACAAAAATGTGCAACTGCTAAAAAGTGGCAGAGTCAATAGGCGCACGGGCGTTCTGTTTTTAATCCATCTAAAAGCGTTTTTGTAATTCTTTCTGCTACAAACGGATTGTTTGCGATATCAGTCGTCTGTTCTCATCAGTGCTCATACGGAATTTCCAATGAAAGATCCACAGGAGCCAAATGTGGCGACCTTGAAGCAAGCCACTTCTGACTATGATATTTTACACCGGTCCCTTTACGGAGAGAAGTTAATCTTGGAGGTGGCTTTGATGATATCACTGTGGTTTGAATTTAGCCATCTGCCGTGTTATCTTCCAAAAAATGCAATCGACAGTTTACGTTACACTTTTTCACGTAAATAAAGTTGTCTATTTCATATACCTTTGCTCTTATATTTTATTAAAATATTTATATTCAATAAAATTGATAAACAATCTTCAATAATGGTGAGTAGTTGTTCAAAGATCAAAGTTAAACTAAAGCAACAGTGGTGGTGTTTGAACACCCAACCTCTGGATCGAAAGTTGTGGGTGACACTTACTGGCCGATCGCCTAATTCGGGCGGTCCAACTTTCTTTGCAACCTGAGGCTTTTTCTTTTTGGAAGACGTTTTATGCGAAAACACATACCTGGTTGGAACAAGAGTGTAAATTATCTGTCCCTGGTATATTTCGATTGGCTATAGGTAATTAACTGTTCATCATCGCCCTTCAAATAACGAACAACCAATATTCCGCAGGCGATTGATGTTGTACACAAGGAATTCTTCGTTAATTTTTTCCAGATTATTCGTACAGCACAGAGCATTACCCTTTACTTGCACTTTCTCTATCGGTTTTCAGATTCTACGAGCAAATCTGGTGCACACGTTTGGTGCACTTTTGAGGCTTTGTTCATTTTTTCATTCTGAAGCCTCTTCAGATTCAGCTGTTTCTTCATTTTTGTCACTTAGAAACGAAATCCCTCAGAATTCTCCATTGAAGTGCTGTTCTCGCCTGAGCTGGAAACCATAAATGACGGGGAAAACAACTTGTCGACAAATCTGCAGATGTTTAGTCCACATCCATGTGGAATCCACCTCTGAGTATTGATTGATCCATTAGAACGCTCCATGCACATCAGATATGTGACTTGTTCTTTAACAGTACCGGATTTGATTGCTGGCCCATTTGCAATCCTTTAAATCGAACTCTCTCTTAAATAAATTGGCACAAATCTCTGATAAGTAATTGCTTTGCTTCCCCACATTTACAGCCTCTATTTGATTATCAAGATTTTTAACAGACCGTTTCAATAGGGTGCTGGCTAAATTAACCACAGTGGTGTCGTTTTTTTGTATAGGAATATAAATGTAAATTCCAAAACGACTCGTTCTGGCTCGACCGTAGCCCGAGTGTAACGGACTATTCTACGATCGTTCTGTATAGCGTCAATGAGACCGTTGAGCAATGCGTAGCGAAATGCGAACCCCGGAGTCCGAATGATATTGATCTGCAATGCTTACGGTACTGTTTATTTCATTAGGCGAGTCAAAGAACAACGTACCTCAACAATGCGACTCAGTCGCTATACAGACAAAAAGGTGAGTTCAAACAACTGGGTAGAGACCTGATATAAAAACAAGGAAATAAATATACAAAGAGGAAACATAAATATCTGTTAGGTCAAGCAGGGGACTCTGTTCACCAAACGTGAGCAGCCAAGATGAATTCAAACAGATCGACAATGAGCTGTTTGCCACAGGGAGAAATTCTGTTCACCAAGCGTTAACAGCCAGTGATCGAAGTCAGGTACGCACTCGCAAAGAGCAAGACAATAGGCCATAGGGCAAGTGACGGGGCACATAGGGACCGGGACGGTTATGGATCGGGGCGATGACACACCAAAGCCACGTTGGTGTAGAGAATAATGACACGGGTGAGATCGATAGGCAGACACACAAGACCATTGGACACTAGATTCTGTCATCAAACAACCATAGACAATGACTAACACGAGGGATCACGCGGTGATCGAGGTCAAATTAAGAGTGGCTAAAGAGAACGTGTGCACACAGGATCGGAAAGGGGTAATAGAGAGGGGGACAACAGTGGTCTAGCCTCGGACCGAGAAGAAGGATTTTCTTCACTCTATGGTTTCTAGAATAAATGAAACCCAACGACCTTATTTTCTGCTGGATTAAATGCATGCAGTGCTTGTGGGATAGCAAATTTCAAAGGGTATCGATAAAGCTCAATCTGTGAGGCAACGCACATGATATACATGGTATTCGTGAATACCACAAGCAGTATCCATCTGCTGGTTCCATCCAGGAAACGCGGAGATGTTTGTATCTTCTCACCCAAGGTCAAAATTTGACACTTGTCAAAGTTATTGCATCCTGAGCTCTCTATAACACAGCAGGCAGTGTGTCCAGGAAGACGTTTGCCAGGAAGACGTGTTAACATTTTGCGAATAATTTTGGAAATGTCGACATGGAGCGAAACACTTTTTCTTCTTTTTCTATGTTTAACTTTCCTTATTCAAAATACCATTATGCAATCAAGCAGGGATGTTCTATATGATGTAGAAAAGCAATGGGGAATTTAGGAGAAAGCCGAATGATTGAAAAGACGAATTCCAAGGTAATTCGAGGATAACCAAAACCGCTATATTAGCAACGATTGTCGCAGTTCGGTGGATACTATTTTTATGAACCATTTTATGTTTTAACTTTTTTTCTTTCCAGCGTCATACTGGATGGAAACAGTTGTTGGTAATGTAAATAAAAATATTTCCTCAATAATCATGAGCAAGACGCCAAAGTTTTTCAGTGAGATCCGTTCCATCCATGGATCTCGTGTTATTATGTAGTAGGTCTTCTCTGCTTCCAATGTATATCGAGAATGCTTGAGGTTTCGTTCGGTTTGGGTACAGTCAACTTACAAAATATTTGCTCAACTGGCCGCCCATCTCAGGATCAAATTTCGAAGGTCACTTTTCACACGTTTTGGAATAATGTTCTGCTGTATTCCTCATGAGAGATTCAACAGAACGAATAAATCTTTTGCTACATTAAACGAATTATTTAGCTTATTTGGAACGGTAACTTGATAGCTACTAAAAGTTATAGCCGGATAACCAAGGTCTTACCAATGCGAATAGAGACACAAGCAAAATGGAAACACCACAGTGAGAAATAAATTTCGTACTAAACGCCCATGGCTTCGTGCAGGTGCAATGTTGGAAACTGACATAATTTTCACTTAGGCATTTTGTCTTAAGACGTACATGAAAACGGGCATTGGAATTCCATTTTTCCCTCTGTATGCTTTTGCATCACCTTGGTCAAAAAGGTTCATTTAGGATAGTAGTGACCTCCTCTTTGAAAGCATCTAACAAAAATAGGGTCATGTATCATAGCTATTCCTATAAATTCAATGTCGTTTCTATTGTTTACAATAATTCCGGGCTTCAGCGGTTATTCAGAAGCTCAATTTGATTTCACCATGCTTTTGGTTTCATTGTATCCGTTTAGATAAAGCGCACTAGTTGATTGAATGTCTTACTCTAATATACTCATTTGCTGCTACTTTTCAAGTTTACAACCGGATAAAAAACATGCATTTGTCTTGAACGATACCCCATTGCTTTCTCCATTTAACTAAGTAGGTGGTCTCAATGTCGCGGGAATCATCTATTCTGCTTTCATTTCGATCACCCAGGTTTTCGTATATCGCAGCTAAGTNTAATTCACGACAGCGGGACACCCAATTGGTCGTGTTCGGCAGGCATCGTACAAAGGGCGCTCACCGACAAAGACGTTTACTGCATCTTTTCCATGCCGAACTGGTCCTCCGTGTGCATCTCGTTACATTAAGTGTTAACGAAATGTTGTATTTCACTGGGTTAGCAGATGATTGGATGAAGGTTAACAGGCCAGTACACATGACACGATCGATATTCGCCACTTAACACTTACGGATATCACAAGATCAAACACTGAAATAAATTACTCCATACAAGCATATTGTTAACATCTCAGGCAATCAGGTCCGGTTGGCTACTCACAGGGTAATACAATGTACAGAGTCAATATTGTATAACCCCGGTCTGATTCTTCTAATGACAATGAGATCTCTTCAATCCGACTACTGTAAGTTCCTCAAAATTATGCCACCAAAGTTACTGTTCGTTTCCCGGTTGAATAGTTACCAACAGATAGAGTAAATACTCATATATCTTTAATTCCACAAGGAGTACAGTGGTTTACCGTACAATCAGAAGCTTCTCCGTCCGCGGTACACATGATTGTACGATTACATCATTCGCAAACCGCTTTGATTCGCTTTTCGATTGCATTTGTTTCAAAATCCACCAGAGAAATTAACAGAAGCGCTGCATTATCGCTTCGACAGAATCGTTTCCACAACCATTCTCCACAAACGAATTTGGAGCTTATGTTTGTTGACCTCATGAATAACCGTATATTTTTGCGAATGATAGTAACGATGTTTTCATCATCTGTCATTTTTGTGTGTAACTTATGACATGAAATCGATGATTATCATATCCCCCCTTTCACTTTCTCTTCATCTGCCAGTCTTCCAATGAGTGCGTCTATATGATTTTCAGTGTGTATGGCCTACTATACACTGAATACCTCTTATTTTTATCAGAATTCAATGAATCAGATTTTTGTAACTGATTCTGTTGATTTTCATAGGCACAGCACTATACAAAGAATGAATATGCCCTTCAGTGATGCCCAATTATGATATGTGTACCATTCGGCAAAACTCATTCTCGTTTCACTATCGATTTCTATTGTAGTGTATTGCGTGAGTGGAAATTCAATAAAAAAAGGCAGTTTTATCACAAAGTAAACGGTACTGCACTTAGCCCACTTAGTGGTTGAAATTCGAAGGGGAATATCAATTAGTCACGAAATTCGAGGAGACCTTCTCTAACTCCGTCATTAGTTTGAACTAGCCCATACGAATGCACCAGCTCACGCACACTCACGTTTGTGTATTGCTTTCATTGTGCGCATCTAACGCGCTCTAAGGTACGCTCTTTTGGTTATTCCCCAAATGATTTTACAGGCATTCTTGTGCTAAAGTTGCTTGTTGTGCCGGGCAAAGAGAACTCCGAACATGTGTTTTGTATCGTCCGCAGTCTGGATTATTCCTCCTTTTGTGACAGGGACTCCCCGATCGAGCAAATTTGAGTTCAGGCTTGAAATCGTTATCCCTGGACCACGCCTTTGATCGTTACCGCATTTGCCGTGTCGTAATGACATACTGCTTGAGAATGACATCAAATAATAAGACCAATATAAACACAGTAGTTGATGTCAGTTTATCTGGTTCAAAGCAAACTGCGGGAGATCAACGCAAGCTGATCTGAGCACAAGAAGATGGTCATTGGTTTTGCAAGTTACGTATTTGTATTCCATCATTTCGTATGTTTATTGGACTGATTTTCTTCAATTTGCATCAGCATTTTTTTGAATAACTCTGTATCGACACATCACATCAATGTGATCACAATATGACTCCACAAGATGTGGTTAATATTCCCTATCTGCAATGAGATCGTTGACTGTCACGGATAAAACGACCACATCCAGGGATAAATAAATCAAAACATACAGTTTAGCGTTCGAAACATATTCATTTCCCCATGCATCAAATGCTTACTGACCAAATCAAAATTAATTCTCATTATTACCAGCCACCTGTACATGAAGGAAGCGGATAGAAGTGACACTGACGTTTCCAACACTTACCAACTGTCTTAGTAAATGAAATGAAGGCCTTTTACTGACACTAGTCATAAGCGCATAGTGCATTATTTCTGACCCCGTCAGTTTGGAAATGGAAGCGTGACCTAAAGTGGGTCACATGAAAAAGACACTTATACTAAACAGTAATTGTTAATGCACAGTTTTCTTAGTAATTCGTATTGGAAAACAATTAAATGAACCCGGGATTCCGGGGGTTAGGACGGTGGATATGCACTATTGATGAGTTCTAATAAGAGCGAAACTTGAATCTAGTGCTTCCGAGTGTATGGTTGAATCTATGAACTTAGGATTGTGCGTGAAGGTGAAGTCCAAAGGATAGTCAGCTCAAATCAATAAAAAGCAATTATTCCACACCACTACTCACAAGTAATTGTGAGTCAAATGCGAAGTTATTGATTTACCGATACGAACTAATGGCTATTAACGGCACCGCATTCCAATTATTTCTGAGTAGGTCGATTTGTTGCAGTAGTAAATTTCAAAATCGGGGTGGGTACATTAGGTTATTGTAAGCAACATATTGTTTAACAGTAATCATGCATAGTTATCCCTCAGTTGCTTAGGTAACTGTATTGAAATTGGAACAATGAATTGGTTGGCATAGGTTTGGTACGGTCATCGGGAACGGCTTCATTGTTTGTCCTACTCATCCAACACCACAACGATTTCTGCGGTGGTTGCACGGCTTTGGACCACCGTATATGCATGCCACTGCTTAATTATTCATGTAAGATGAATCAACAAAGATTATGTTACGTACGCTCAGCACATAGTTTACTTTGAACAAAAGAGTAACCAAGGCCTGAAGTTTTGGCCCCAACCAACTGTTTGATCTTTAACAATGATGTATTTGCATGAATCATATCTCATTGATGAATGTATTTCCATCCTATATGGATTTATTTGGACAAGTTCATGTGTAGTGGTTCACATAAAATGCACGTGAGTTATCCCATCAAATCAGGTGATAGAATACCATGAAGTTAGGTACCATTAGTAGTAACCCTTGTCCGCTTAGTGGACGTTGGGTAAGCACTACGAATTTTCTTTCACAAATCAGAACACTTTCCTTGAGTTATGCTAAGATAACATCAGGGATTGGTTAGATCCGCTAATTAGATATAGTGCCTTTGTTTTGTTCTGTTTCGCTATATTTTCAGTGGTTCCTGTCAATGGAAATTTTATTCCAAATAATGGGCCTTACATAGTATAGTATGTTTTGGATGCCTATTTCAGAAGTACATGCGACGCTTTATGCATTATCTAAAACAAACTTGTTTCGGTGTCCTAGCTGACGTTTTGGAATTTATCTCGGTGGTGTTGGTGGGAATCGCTTCGACCCAGTGTTGGTCATGGCTCTAAACCCAACAACCCACGGTAACCGGTTGTGAATTAATCCTAACGGTCCTCGATATGACACAACCCGGTAGATCAAAATCGATGCTCAAATTGGGTTCTTTGAAATGAATTTCTATCATAGGCACGTGTTCATGTATACCATGATAAAATATTCTCACTTTTTCTTTTCTTCGACCTCGTGGAAGGATGGTGAAATCGTTCGTTGGTAAAGAAAACTGTGATCCAGTAAATATTGTTTGGGTGTATGTAGATCAAAGGACTGATGAGAGACAGTCGAACGTCTACCCAGTTCACTTCTCCATCATCGTCTGATCGAGCGACTCACGATTCTCCGATATGCATAACTTTGAGTCAGGATGAGAATTTCACCGACCGGTCGCGATACCAACTTTGTAGTGTCTGTTCTTCAAGTAATGAACATATTTCCGGGTTGAATACAATAATAAGACTTCTGCTGATGTGAGTTGTCAGGCTAAGTATCATTTTATGGTATTGCTTCACGTTGAAGTCCTTCAAAATTCATTTGATTTCTCTGACATTTTTACAATTATCACTGCTTACCCTAATGTAATTCGTCTCCTTGACTTTCATTTGATGGAACCAAATTTGTTCGCTGCTTTATTGTGGTAATTTATGAGTATTGGTGGTGAATGAGAAGTTTACTATGCTGCCGCATAATAATGAACCTAATGTTCGGAGTGGGCGCCCCACCAATGCGGCAAAACCACTCTGGCACTAAGCTACACTACCACCCGGCCTAATATCCCAATTTATAATGGGATACTGTATGACGTCATCTCCCATTACAGTTTTATACTTACCTCCCATAAATAGGAATCTGATCCTCAGAACTAGGGAATTGACATCCGCCAATGATAATTACAATAAATAAAATGTGAAATGGGTTACGTTAACCTATATCAGGTAATGATCTAATGCAGTTGACACTCTTAGTAGTACTTTCGGTTTGGTTCAAGATTCCAGTTAAGTGTTGTTCGCCGTTGTAATACCTACCTGGGTGATCCATCTACTTCAGTATCAGCCTAGGTTCTCTTCAAGAAGCGAATCCCTTTGGAGTTTCACAAGACTGTACTCGTCAGTCTGGCATGGCCCCTTCAACAAACAGCACATCCAGTCTGATCAAAACCTCTGGAATTTCATTGGATGATTAATTAGTCGTTCCATTGTGTTTTATGAAACCGCACTGGTTTTCAAGATCAGTCAGTGTCAGACAATTCAGTAGCACACCTACGGGCAACCTAAAGTCAAACATGAAAACTCGGGAGTTCAATCGTAAACCGGAAAACTTTGGCTTACACTGCGAAGTGTACGATAGAATTGTGCACCTTATCAGGCTATACGGGCATCCAATATGTGGTGATTGGTTTATGCCTTTATCTATTCTCTATTAGTAAGACGTTCTTGCTCCTTGCATTAGTACTTGTCGAAACTGGCAAATGACCCATCTGTAAATGTATTATTTGTAACGGGCACTCTCATCACCTTAAACTGAGAGTAAAATGCCATTTGGTTAGAATTTTAAGTTTAACTAACCTTGTCTGATGCATATTCACTTTGCGTGTATTTGTAGTGATCATGATTTTGTATTAACTCATAATAAAATGACTAAACGAATTCTCCGTCGAAGTACAGGTTTGTGCTCTTTCCATCGGGCGACTTCGGTCACTCTGTTGAACAAAAGGTATTCAGTTAGCATTTCTGACCGTTATTTTTCCCCAATTTTTCTTAAGTAGGTTAAGTATACTTACGTCTGTATACCCTTACGTGAGTGATGAGTGGTAGAGCAATCGTGTGATTCCAAAGAAAGCTTTCTAACACTCATATGTTGCGACCCAATGGTATTATTAGTAGTGGTTCAAATAATATCCCCAATGAAAAATCTATTCCGTTACTTATTGCTTCATTTGTAACGCATTTTTTTCTTGCGAATGTTCGTCTATTGATTACGAAAACGAATAAGAAACAAGATTTGTTGCAGCGTAAATACATCTTCCAAAGCCGTATATCAGCTATCGGTCATAACGGTTGACCATTCGAACCATGGGCAATTGGGGTCAAACGGTAAAGGTCATCAACCGATCTCCGCGGTGGACGTGAGTTCGAATCCCACCACCAACATCATCTCATTTTGTGTTGAAGGGTAGCCCTCTGATTAGCCAGTTTTCCCTCCAGAACGTTTATCACCGTATTTTAATAGAAGGAACTATAATTAATGGTTAAAAAAGATCTATGGTTTGTCAAATTATGTCGTACATTGAAGGTGTCTACAGGGCACCTGGGATTGTAAGGACACTTTATCTTTCCAGTATTAATTTGTTAGTGCAAGGTTTACAAAATTCTGAATTAGTGCATGCATAAAACTTTTGACTAACATAAATGAAAAGGCTTTGGTGATAAGTTTGTCCAGATGATGTGGATTAAATTTCGGTATTGATTCACGAGTTACTACAGGTATATGGTAAATCTATCGATAGACACGGAGGGGATTTGTAGCGCAAGACGAATTGGACTATCATTTTCCTTTCAATAGCATTGAAAAACTTTGTGCTCAAGGGATTGGCGAAACGGTTGTTCACCGTTAAGTAACGATTTTGTCTGGCTCCAGAGTATTAGGACGGCAATTATGAAGCATCAAATTATCTTATCTTAATTCAAAAGAATCGACGGTTACAGAAAAATTAAAGAAAAAATCCAGTTTTAGCAATTTCACCAAAACTTGTGCATTGGACACATCAATTAACTCACTGATTAGTTTATATCAATTGAAACTTTTGATTTTAATAAAATGATCGCCCAATAAGCACTAGTTATGGAGGTTAGAAAGTGATGTATGCTGAAAGCAACACTTGGAGAGATTTGTGTTCACTGAAGTTAACACTTTTGTTTCGATTCGATTGAATAATCCACATTATTGATGGCATGATTTCGGAAAGGACTAAATATTTTTGAATGGTCAATATAAATACAAACAACTGATTATGCTACGGGGTATATCGTCCAAAGGTAACTTGCAATAGTGGGCAACTGTGGTCTTCCACCAAAGTGCGACGTTTTATACAAGTAAACCTACTTGCCTTCGTTAGCGAGTCATAAAAACTAAGTTGAATGGAATCGCACGTTACGCGTTACGCACCGTATACATTGACAACGAAATGTCAAATTTTCTGAAAATGCACATTTGGGGTAGTCTGATTGATATCCCGATTACAAAATAAAATAAGAACTTCTAGGAAGTGTACATACGTCACACGTATTGAAATGATAGGTTCCATAGGGTTATTATTCCTAAAAGCCGATTAAGACACAAAACAAGGAATTTTCAGCATTCCAGTTCTAGAACGCGGCTCAGCACTCTTTCAGGTACCGTGGGTAATTTGACGTGTACTTTATAAATGTCTTTTCATTTTTAGAATTATGTTTGTGACATGCGATCCGGTGGAGTGGTTTTCTTTGCGTTTTCTTTACGTTTTCAGTTCAGCCCCAAAATCCGACGATGCTCTTTTCAAATCTTAAGACTTGATACAACCACACTAACCCGGATTCAATACGCTTCTTTTCTATCGTTCACAATCACCTTCGTTCCGTGGTGCGGTAATGTTCTATACACATTTTCGGTCGTAACCCATTGTCCACTGACAAGTTGTGTTAAATGATTCACAAACGTTCCAGCTGACAAGCTTGAACAATGTCTCCTTCGTGACCACCGCACTAATTGCTCGGCGGATCATGTTACATATTTTACGATAGGTAATCTCCTCGATCATTTGGTTCGCTAAGTGTACGTATTTGCAGTGGTCCATCTATCCGCATACGTCTCATTCACTTGAACTAAAAAGTAATGCAAAATACTCTCTGTACATCGTTATGGATAAAAGACTTTCATAAGAGCCCGTAAGTACTAAAAAGGCACTGTATTTCCAAGCAGTTGCGAAGCATTTCATTTTTAAAAAAATGAACAGATGTTCGCTATTGCTCGTGCCGTCCCATTTCTAATCTGGTAACCTCATTTACTTTCTTCGAGAACAACAAATTATTTTGTCTGGTGCAAACTATAGTGACGCTAAAGACAAAGCAAAAAAACGAAAAGGCAATTTGATTAGAGAGTTCGAACTGTCAACAGAGACTCGTCGTATTCTTGCACCACTGAAAAGAGACGCACGCACGCACACAAACAATTCGACATTCGTTC
The DNA here is from genome assembly GCA_900618425.1 of Echinostoma caproni. Lineage (NCBI taxonomy): Eukaryota > Metazoa > Platyhelminthes > Trematoda > Plagiorchiida > Echinostomatidae > Echinostoma > Echinostoma caproni. Next base: position 105,928 of record UZAN01039498.1, read on the forward strand.
CTCTTCATCCGGGTGAAAATTGTTCTAACCAATAACAATGAGGTTACGTTTTGTGCTTAGTCAATTCGTTCTGTTTCTTTTTCTGTTCCATTTATCACGCCCCTCCCCCCTCCTCCTCCTCGAAATTGAGCGGTGGACCTGGCGGAGGAATGGATGAAGTCACTTTGCTTGAAACGCGACTAATTAGTTTCAGTAGCCGGTTTCTAGCATGTGAAATTGTGCATATGTTTCTTCTATTGTGTGCGTTTGCGTGTGTCGCCAACCACTCTGGTTAATGAATTGGGATTGGACGTGCACATAGCGGAGTATTATTTAAAACCCACTCCATTTACTCACAGGCACGGAATAAGCGTGCATAAGGTGCAGTTCATATCGGCGTTCACATAGGCATGCAAAATGGCAACACGGACTTCAATTCACACGATTGACCACTCCGTGATTGGCAACCGATGTGTGTGTGCGTGTGTGTGTGTGTGTGTGTGTGCACGTGACAGATTCCCTATTGTCCGCACATTCGCAAATCGACACGTTCCATCATTGATACATCTTTGGGATTCCGCAATCATAGATTATGAAAAAGCAGTCCTGTAATGACAGTTTAGATGATGATATTGACGTTCATTTAGAGTGAACTCGTAAACTAGAAAACAATTGATCTACTTTTGTGTTTTCATTATTGGAGTTGTGTAAGGGAAAGTTGAGGAGGTAACTTCATTCATCACGAATTTTCTGTCAATGACGTTTTGCTTTTAAAATTAACTATCTATCTCTCTGTCTGTCTGTCTGTCTGTTTACGCACCCGCGTGGGGCTGCATTTAAACTATTCTTATTTCATATACAATTTGAAGTATTTCTGCGTAGGTAAATGCTTTTATGCATCTCAAGATGGATCATAGATGGAAACATTATTCTGAATTCGCTTTATTTCCTAATCATTTCATCTGGTCACCATGGAAGTCATCTATCATTTTCCGATCACCCAGATGATTAGGCCACAGACAAAACCCAATTCGACCGCATCGACTATAATCTATGCTGGAATATCACTCTCATTAAACCGCTTGTTGTGAACGTGACAAAAATATACTGAAGCAAATAACAGCTTTGCATGCTCCACATATGTTCAAAGAGGAATTAATTAAGTAACTTGATATAAAATGGCTCAAACATTGTCTACTCTTCAAGGCATTCAATCTAATCGGATTAACCCGATTCAGTTAACTAATCTCATGAGAATAATAACAAAACGCGAAAGATAAACCTATTTCCAATTATTCACAATTGGGCTCATCTCACCTCGTTTATGGAAAACACGTCGCAAAGTATTATAACACATGCACTCGCTACTCACCCGTAAACGGCGCTTACTCACAGTTACAGTTCCAACCCAATAAATTAATAGTTTACATTTTTTCATTCCAATTCCCCCATAGCTGTGTTTTCCTTTTATCGCAGACACCACCCCAATTTACCGTTCCCAATTATTCTCTTGTCTCCTCATTCATTTCCATAGATATTATGGGAACATTCATCCTTCATTCAATCGTTTCTACCTCTTTCTCCAAATTAAATTTCACTTACCGCGGGATTCAAACCACTCGGTTCCCTTATAACTCTCATTATTTCTGCTTTGTGAACCGTTCAATCAACAGAATTTACTTTCCAGTTTCAAGCATTCTTGGCAAACATTAAGAACAAAGAATGTTTCTTTCACCCTTCAATTTGAGGCTGATTCATTTGCTAATCTCCATCCCTGAATCCTCGAATATCCCCATACTCTCTCTCTCTCTCTGTCTCACATTAAAACCACCTTTTTTATCAAAATCACTACATTTCTCTCTCTGAACACACCAGTCCACAGTTGTATTCCATTTTAGACTAACTACTCGTTTCACTCCTCCACTAGGTTTCAGATGCACCTTCAGGACATAAGACTATGCTGATTGATGTAACATTGTTAACTTTTAGGCTCCTTACCACTGGAATAATCATTTTTATCCACGGATGTTTATACATCGACTTCAAAATTCTGAAAAGTTCCTTTAGAAGGCACGCCACTATTTAGCCCATATTTCTCAAACTCCTGTAAATTTCTTTCCAAGGGAAGGTTTTATCACACCTTTTGTCGTACTGTTCGTAAAAAGAAAACAAATGATCTGTCACTGAAACGGCCCGTTATTCTTTCTCTGCTGTCAATAGTTCATACAACCCTGAAGCCAAAAGTCTTTCTAAACTCTTCAATACACGAGATCTGAACCCAATGATACACCATCAGCTCCACCCCCACCCGCTCACCCCGTTCTCCTTGAAATTTGGGTCCCAAAACTGGATACCTCCATATAGTCTTATATTTCTTCTATCCACCAAATTCCTTGAATAATAGCTGGGATATTTCCCAATACCAAAAGCAGCTATCCCGCAGAACCCAATAGCTACTGACTCATCTCAAATGCATGAGCCATTTGAAATAAACTGATTGCTGGGTGTTGCAGTTCGGACTTTCATTCATCTTTTCTCTAAAGAACATAATAATTCAGGAACACGTTATCACCCCACTACGGTTTTCCTCAAACAGGTAACACTCACTGGTAAACGCAAAATCAAAAATTTAGTTCTCCCTTCAATAATCACTTCGACACCCCATGGTTTATGAGATTACCCTTTTTGCTATGTTTATATATCTCTTGAAAAACGACCTTTTGTTATCTTTGACCACGAGTAATAATCATCACCCAATACCAACACATTCTGGTCTCCTTTCGATAATGTTCCTTCTTGTGATTTGATAAAGTCATTCTTTTGATATACAAATCTAACCACATCAGAATTATCTGTTTAACTAACACTTGCGTATTGCACGAATGTCAGGATACACTTTGGATTAAACATAATTCAAACATTGAAATGTATTTTGCCTTCCTAACTTGTAATTCTCAAGTGATTGTGGCCATCAAAAGGCAAACCGGAAGTAATCATTTCAAATCCCCTACGTCACCGTCCATTTCCACCAATCCTAGATTTCTTTGGTAACCATTATTCTTCCGCAGCTCTCGTCCATTAAGGTTATTATACAATTGTATACTCGATAAACAGAAATGTGGTAAAGCAATATAAGAATATGATTAATTCGATTATATAGGAAGTTAGGCACGGAGTTAGGTGAAATGTTGCAAATCTCTACCGGAATTGTTACGAGGACTAAACAACCAGTACATACAAACCAGTGCTCTGTTACTGCAACGGTACCAAATTCAAAGTCCATTCACTGAATGGGCATGATTTATCAAACTAGTTATTATTGCCCATTGATCGCTTGTAACCTTGAGCAAAATAAGGTTAGAATTTAAATTACCACAGTCCTGCAGAATTATCTGACGATTTAGCGTGGACTTTAAATACAGATTCAAGGTAAAATTGCTTTTATACTATGACAGATTTGTGTCCGATACAAGTCTTTCACAATATTGTACACAAATTTACGAAACGATGGAGTGGTGATAAAAATACAGACGCAAAAGACCTACACCATGGTGATGGATAGCTCGTATTTGCTCGAGACTAGTGGACAAGAACGGTCGATGCAGAAGAGACAGTAAAAGTAGTCTACTTGAACTTCTCCAACGCTTTTGACAGATTGAAGAACAACATACTACTGCAAAAGCTCCTTAACTACGACGGAGGACGGAGGAATTTCTCCGACAACGTACCGTTTTGGTTCAAGATTTGGTGAAGCTTTTCATAGAAATTCATAAGGGTCCGTACTTGGGCTCCATCTTTTCCTGGCATTCATGAATGCTGTAACATGTATCTTTGGGGTAAAAGTATTACTGTTCACTGCCGATGCCAGAACATGGGGAACAACACAACATCCTGAAGATTTTAAAACTGTACAGAAAACTTTCGATGCAGCTTACTAATGACATCAAATTCCACGTTGTGAAATAGAAGAGCTGTATCATTGCATCACACTGATCCTTTTGCATGCAAACTTAGATATCAATCATTACCGCGTGTTTCAAACCAGTAAGATCTAAGGGTTAAGACTCGGGAGGATTTAAAACGTTCCAAACATTGTGCCGGAGTGTCATCAATGGCCCTAAAGCAAGTCAGTCTACTTAAGAGTGGTGTTGGCATGTGAGAAAAAGACCTATTACTCCGTTTACTATCAGAACACGATAGCCCACTAACCGAATATGCTATGCACGTTTGGAATCCATTACTAGTTCGTGACAAAAACACTCTAACGGCTGAAGAGAATTCCAAAAATGTGGTCAGAGAGTTGCAATCCAAGACCTACATTGAGGGATTGCAAATCTTTGGACTTTATTTATTTTAGTACCATCAAATACCCAAAGGCAGGATACTCATGTATGAAATACTATGTTAACGTAATCACCCATGTGGTAATCTTCTAACACTAGCCATGAATGATAGTCTCAGAGAGTATCACTTTATTTATTCCAAATAACCGACCAGAATATAGGCATCATTCGATCAGCCTGAGTATATAATACCTGGAACTCTCTTCTACTTCAAGTTGTTTGTGCTCCAATCATCTATTCATCCCAGTGGGGGCTCAGCAAAGCATTGATACACAAAAATGTTCAGCACCTGTGAGTAAACGGGGTATTTTTTACCTCATTGTACTGCCTGACGAACTCAGTGTCTACAAATCCTATGGGATTCCAGAAGCATCACCTTTGTAGATTACTCACGATAAAAATTTGAACTTCAGTTAGATTTTTGCCCTTTGATTGGCCGCTTCCTCCTTTCTGAAAGTTGCTTGTATCACTATGTTTATTCGAGGAAAGCTAAGAAAAAAGGGAAACATGGGGTTAATCCAAATGACCCATAACACAACTAACTCACTGCCCATGCCAAACCTTTGTAAAGGAACAAATCGGAAGCAGTCTGAAAAACCACAGACGGAAGGAGCATGACAAATATCCGGAAGAAATGTTCATATTCTGAGATCCGGCTGAGTGAACGTATGACTCACAAGTTACCATAGTAATCACAAAACGGAAGCGGACTCAGGGAGTTTATATTACTGCAAGAAAACTATGATGAGATAATATTGTCGGCAAAGTACTGATGTCTCTCTCGGCTTGAAAACATCCACATATGCGAACAAAAAGATTCACTGAGAGTAAACAAGTCGTTCTAAATAATCAACAAAGCCGGATCTTCGCAGCAATTGAATAACCGATGTGAGACAACTTTTTACTGTACTCAGTTTAAAAATGACAAAGGATTGAATTGCTTTTCGCTGTTCGAAGATAGATCAAAGAGCTGCGCTCACCGAAGAAGCAGTTGTGCCTAATTCCATTGTTTCGATTCTCGTGTTTCAATTGAAATGAAACAATCATATTTCGTTTGTGCTTACGTTTGTGTATTGTAAACAGATACTACACTGGACTTCAAATCCTAAGAAAGTGCACAACAATTATTGGTAAAAAAAATATGAAACAATGATCTACGTTTGACTTGTTTTTAGGGAATGATATCATATACTTTTTTTCGGATAATCAAACACATTAGATATTCCGTGATTTAGGAAACGTTACTGGTAAACACCTCTAGACAATGACCAAGGATAATGATGATGTAACTGATAACAAGGACCGTTCCATAACTTTTAAGGTTGGGGTCCCCACTGTAAGCCAAACCGACATTATCAAAGAAAACCCCATCACTCACTCGTTTATAGCTAAATACTTCTCCATTAGTGAAACATCTTTTTGTCACGACCGTTTTCACAAAGCAGAGAGATGTAAGAAGCAAATTGTGGCATCGATGTTCAAAGGAACACAAAGCGGCACCGGGTTTCCTCTCTTCCATCTACGATGCATTCATCGGGAGTAGGCTATGACAAGTGATCGTATGATTTATTGATGATATTTCACGCCCTAATGTGGGATTAATAATAATGAAGTCTGTTTACCTACGACTTTTAGTTGTGCAAAACGAAATAACATAAGAAGTTGATAGCATCCTTTTAATCGCAAATCACTACTTCTCGTTACTGTTAAAAAAAATGCTAAGGCCACTTGTTATCTGGTACATGAAACAAGGACGTTAGTCCGTTTGAACGGCAAGGCATTCGGCGCCAACGCTTCAAAAAGGACCGGTATAATGGACAAATATGTGCATTTATTTCGTTGCCCAACGCGATTCTATCATTTGTTTGGGAACTGCTAACCTCTGCCAACCCACAAGTGACATACAGTTTGAAAAATGGAGCGCAGCCATTTTGTAATTTTTTGTTTCGTTATTTCCTCTTCAATCGTGGCCGCAGGATTTCAAAGGTATACCGCGGGTTTTTTAAGTAAGCTCTGCTTCCATGTCGTTCATGAGTCTACTTTGAGGTGTTTTATAATAGACTTACGTACAGCACCATAACGTCTCCCACAACTAGTGATTGCTGCTCGTGATTCTCACGAAGAACTAACCAAATGATCATTAAGGTTCTTGGTTTCTCGGATTCAGATATCGTTGCTTTGTTACGTGTTTGTTCTCTAATTAAAAGATTGTAAATTTTTTACTCTTTCCTAAGAGAGCAGTTGCTAAAATGCAACCAGTAAAATTACGTGGTTTGGTGGATATTGGGAAGCAACTGAATCTTATGTGTTTTACTTGCGAAGATATCAGTGTTCCTCGATTGGATTCGCACGCCTGAATGAAGGATGGTGATTCTTTTGCATAACTCAAGCTCTAGCAGCTATCCCACCAGGCCAGGCCGACTGTGCAAATCGCTCTCGGACTTGAATCATCCACATAATGCACAGAATCACGTGAAATACACCAAATTGATGGCACAGCATTCGTCCCAGCAAAGCTTCGGCAACATTTGAGCTTGCGTTCGAGTTCCATAGACGATGTCATTGGACGTTTGCGTGCCAAGTTTGAGAGGAGTTTTATACGTGCGTTTGTATTTGGAGCGGATATATACTTGGGCGTGACTCTTTTGGCGGTTTGAGATCACAAGATCATTGCACTAGTTATTCAAAAGCGAACCCAATATTGACTGCTTTCGCTTATTCACTTCAGGCTCATGTTCTATGAGGATGCGCAGGTTGCCAGGACAAAACGTGCGACATACGATACAACGTTAAAGTAATAATCCTGGCTGGTGTCATCCGCGGGGTTTCAGTCCGTGATCCATATAGATTATTCGAATCTGTATTCAGCATTGCCACTGATTACTCTTCTGATCTCTTTCTGTCCCTTCTGATTTGCATCCAATGCTTGCTTTCCTTTGTAATCATGTCTAGAAAATCTGCTTTACTAACTGGCTTTATTTGTAGAGTTTGGGTCAGCTGATGCGTTTGTTTTGCCTACACACTTTCGATTAATGAATTTATGCGAATTTCCCGTATGAACTCTGAGGTTTTCTGTTCAAGTATCTGTATCTGGCATACATACACGTCATAGGCTTGGAGAAAAGAACGACTCAATAGAAGAAATTTTGATAGCATGGGCTGATAAACTAAACCCATAGTGGAACAGGTGGTGTCCTTTCAAAATATTTATTTTCCAGATCCCAATATTAACTAATTTAATGACAAATTTTCGCATTATTCAGGTTGTGAAACGTGAAATATTTATCACCCTGATTCCCCTCTCCTGGTTGAGATGAACTGCGGTTGCTGATGGCAAATTCCGGGACTGAACTTTGGGAGACGACTGTGTGAAAAGGACAATATGCCTCGTGGAAATTCCGCTTCACCGAAGCCACTTAGGCTGTTGAGAATTGATTCCATTCACCCCTTCTTTGTCACTGTCATTTTCAATCAACTGGATTGATACTCCTCAGTATCCGTAGACTTAAGTTCATTGGCTTAAGCTACAGAAACTGCTTAGGTCCAACCGCTATAAGTGTTATGCACTAAAAAGTTGAATTATCAGCAATTCAAGGTGTATATTCAAAATAGACTGTTCAGAGAGGCAGCGGAAAAGAAAGTATCAGACGCCGAGAAATACATCGGCAGTTAAGCTTATTTTAGGAGTGGCATTATTCTGTACATGGCTAAATGCAAAGCAAGTACGATAAGAAATTACATTGTCCCCGTAACCGTTTAGGCGAGCAGGCAGAAGTTTAAACTTTGAGTGCCTAAAGTTCGTCAGCACTGACTTCCACACTTCAACATACAAACAATCTAATTGATGACACCTTCTTTTGTGAAGAGGTTTATCACCATGGTCAAAAGGCCGGCAATCAGTATCACCAAACTATGCTTCAAAACAAGAATCTAAAGATACATAGAAAACAAGCGCAAGCCTTGTTTGCTTGAAATCCCCAAAACTATAGGAGAGCAATGATGTCAGTGGGAAACTATCCTGGTATCCATAAAGTTAATGATCACTTTTGCGTAGACGGCTTGATTTTCATGTGTAAATGCGTAGCGCAAGAAAGCGACTTACTTTACGTAGAATGTTGTATAATTTTCAGCTTAGACTCCGTTGCTATCCAACTGAACATTCTTCCGCCAATTCCCAAAGCTTCCCAACAAGTAGTTCTATTGCACCATTAGAAAAACACAGTTGCAAACAAATCTTGTTTGCGATAACCTGCTCCTCAGTCTAATATAGTTATATACAAAGATCAAAAATATCACAGTTTTGGTTAAACTAATTGGTTGCTGGTTATGTTGCTGTATTTTATTTGGAGATTTTGGTTATTTTTTGCTCTGTGTACTTTGAAAATGTTCTCAGTCGTTGAACTGAATGAACTGTTCCTCCCTTGGGCAGCGTCCTAGAGTCGGTCTGCTATGTGCTGTTGAGTACAGAGTTATCTCACAGAAGGTTTATATTAAGTCACATCTGTAAAGTACTTTTGTACAGCTGATAGGATGTTTGTGAGCATTCCAGTCCTTGTGGTGTCAAAGGCATATAACTTCATGGCAGAACGCGGTTCAGGATCTAGTATCATGCGTTTTTACCATGTGTACGAGGCAGCTATAGGACTAGAAATAGAAACAGTTTGCATCAGTTACCTTTTCTTTGATTAATTTGTCAGGATATTTGCAGTAACTAAACACTGAACTGCACTCCACCGCATGGATAAATCACACCCCCAGTAATGTCATTGCTGAACACAAGTCCTTCTGTTTCTTGCCTTTAATGCACTATACTGCGACTTCAAATCCAACTGCGAAGTTTGTAAAAACGCAATAACTGTTTATTATCCTAATATCTGCCATTTGCGTACGCCACATGGCATAAATAAGCTTCCTGATTCGTGTGGCAAATGACCGATTGACCGAACATTTATTCATCCATCCATTCCTCATTCCCCGTTCTCTCGAGCTTCTACTTCAAACGTGCTCATTTGCATTCGATTACAAACATACAGGCAGGTGAGCTCCTCGTTCACCGAGAAATAAGGAATAGACGAAGAATGTGACTTACCACGTTCTGAGGATGAATAAAGAAGTATTGAACTGAACGAAGCATATACCTTATTTAATCTCTTTTGTCACGAATATCTACGTGACCTGCAAAATTGTTGGTCATTATTTTCACTGAAGGTTTATCCCCCGCTATATAAACCGAAATTAGAAGTAAGTGAATCGACTAATGGAGTCGATCGATCGATCAAAGGTGCCTGAACTGTGAGATCAACAATTGGACGCAATAAGAAGATCGTATATTAGTGATCAAACAAGTTAGTACTCAGGAAACATCAAGTTTGAAAAGGCATTACAATGCAGTTTTGCGCAGAAACCAATGTAAATGTTTTTTCCATTGGCAGATGTTTATCACAGTGAACGATTTTCAACACAAGCGATTTTTACAGTGCAGATAGCTTGGAATCTCGAAACATACTTGTGTGGTTTCAAGACTGTAGACCAACTATCATCACAAGCAAATGGGAGCAGAAATCAAACTCATACGACGTTGTGCAGTGAAATTCTGGAAAACAAGGTGATCCTTTCTCGATAATTTGTCACACCCTATGAATACCTGCTTTACGCGGGACCTTGAATTCAGCCACGCCACTTATCTCAAAATTCATTTATCCAATTTGTTGATTTATTTATCATCAAATCGCATCGTTATTTATTTCGAGGACACCAAATGCTATCCTACACAAGCACGTTCATGAAATCTTTATGTTTTATCGCACGAACTGCACCTATTGTGAAAAGTATGTGAGAATACCCTTTTAGCCCCATTGTCCACAATGTCCAATGACTATCTGGTAAGCGGAAAAATTCCTGATATGTGAAGACTGGCCAAGATAAGTCCCGTTTCAGAAAAGGAACCTGGGAAGTATCATCCCACCGCCAGCACATCAGTCATGCCCAAATTATTTGAGAAATGCTTGCTACCGTGGGTTGTCACTGAGTATGAGGAAGACGACATACATCAATTTGCATATCACTCTTCGTGCTCCACACTTGATGCCGTTGCATACCTTTTTCATTCAATAATTTCGGCACTAGATAAGAAAAATATATAAGAAAAATAAAATCGTCAGAATGGTGTTCTTAGACTGCAAAAAGGCTTCCGACAGTCTTGATCGATCGGTATTGCCCAACCTGACTACTGAAAGTGATGTTAATCCAAACGTCAGCAGATTGGTCCGAGATTATTTCACAAACAGAAGGCATTTTACGTGCCTCAACGGAGAAAAGTCCTCCACTCGCCCAGTTGCTTCTGGTGTTCTGATGTTCTGCAAGGTGCAATATTTTCCCCATTTTTCCTTTCAGTGTATGTCAAACACTTTCCTATTTCTTCCTGAATTCATTGGCTGTAAATACGCATATGACGTTTTAGGTTGTAAAGCATCCAATCCTAAAGTGGCTTCATTAATTCAAAACCAGATAAACGACGTTGTTACCTGGTCCTTGTTCCGTTCTCTTTCATTTAATGCCTCCAAATGTCACGATATTGTTTTCCCTCTTGGCCGATATACCATATTCAGCCCTCACAGATAGGTTCTCCACCCTCTTCGCCAATCGAAATCCGTACCGAAATCAACAATAGTAAAATACCTCCACACTTTATCACAATTTATCAGGGTCACTACATGTTCAAAACACATTCTGTAATGTTAGGAAAGCTTTCATATTTCTCACTCCGATCGAGAATACTTTCTGTTCCCCATAAGCTGAATGTTAGATTTGTGAATGTATGCGTACTTCCCATTGGTTTTTCCTGGTACGTTGAAGAAAGACTTTTATTTACTGGCGAGATCTCCGAAGCACATCTCTAAATGTAGTGGCATTGTCAGGGATAAACTCGCTGATTCTATCATAGACAGACACCTAAAAGCCTGCGAAAGTTTTACTGCCAAAGTACTCTCAGACACTCACCACCCATTACACGACGAATTTTCAAACGCTGTATCTACATCATCCACATGCTCAAGATTTAAACTTTTATTTGCACGTACCTCTACTTATCGTAATTCTGTTCTGCCATATCTCGCACGTCGACTTATTGAGAAGGAGAAAATTTCCACAGAATTGTGCAAATGCTTGTCTCATTGACAAATATAGTCTACTGCTTTCAGTTTCATTATGTAATGATTTTGAAAATTTGAATCCAAAAATATGATGTAAGTGCCGAAAATTCACCCGTCCGGGTTTATAAAGCTACCACTGACTTGACTTGACTTGGAACAAAACCGGTAGTTGGGAATTTTAGTGACACACCAGAATGCTAGATGTGAAGACATATCAAAATTGACTGCAACATTCTCCCATCATGTGACCATTGAGATCCAACATAAACAAAGTTCAGAGAGTTATAAAGTAGTCCAAAACCGTTGGTCTTTATAGGAATTCAACCATTCACTGAGACGTTTGCGGGACTGTGCAAACTAGAAAATTGAAGACAAAAACCCGTAAGTTCACTTTCTGCTACGATGGAATTCAGAAGCTTTCTATTTAATCATTGATTGACCCTCACGCATCAAAGCACACGAAACTGACGGTATCTCTTGATAGTTGAAATATCACAAACAAAACAATAGTCCTAAGGATTTACGATTATTTTGATCCAATTCCATTATTATGTTCCTGCAAGTAGCACCGTATAAAGGTAATAGTAGATGCCATATTTTACCATAAAATATATAACAATTCAAAAAAAAGATTATGCAAACCTTTGAACAAACAGCAGTTTAATGTACTTACTTTACAGGATACATCAAACCATTTTCACAAAGTAGAATCACTCAATTCTATACCCTACCCTTCATTTGTTGTACAGTCCAATATCGTTGATTGGAGCACACTTGCGTGACAAGACAGTGTCACGACAAATGTATCACCACACAATTGGCATCACGTAACTATTGATGAATAAAATATACGCAGCAACTTTGATTTCTCGCCTCACGACGTGTTTTGCAGGGTCTAGAACTCCATAGGCGTTAAATCTGCTTACAAAGTGTGAGAAAAACGAACCTGTAGTGATATGGTTGAGCGGCGAGCAGACTGATGGCTAGAGTGTGAGAACAAATGCTGACTCTCTGTCTCAAGCAGTGTGCAGGCCCCACGATACGATTTCGTATGAACTTAGTAGATGTTCACTAATAAAGCTGTTGTAGCTTTAGGCATTTTGTCTGGGCCGTTTTCGATTGTGGTCAAAGTGTCACTCATTCACTCGGATAAGCAGAACCTGACTTTTTTTACAGGATACTTGATACATTTCATTCAATCTCCACGTTTTTATTCTAATCATAGTATGTATTGAAAAACGGCTGAAAATTTACTTGGTAATGCAAATTAACAAGATTGTCTATTGAAAACGATTTCCTTCAGAAAATACAGGGCTTAAGAAATCGTTGTAAGTGGAAGATATAAGTATTGCAGTCCTTTACTCATTGATAATAAAAAAATACAAAAAAACTATTGTTCGGTTCATGTTGTTTGCTGTATTAAAATACTGTTTCAAGTTTTGATAAGTTCATTAGTCTCGATTGGATTCGAACTAATGCATGAAATCCACAGCCTGCAATCCTGAGTTCAAATCACATCTAGGCGGCTGAACTTTTCACAATTCAGGCTATAGTCAAAATTTCCATGTGTATTTCCCAGAGGCAGTAAACCGGTGGAGCTATACGTTACAGAGCAGGTTTACAACTTTGAATATGTGCAATGCTTTCCCGAGGGAATTATCGCAAATTGCAACGAAGCAGACTAAGGAAAAGACGAGCTTTTACCTTCTTTTCTGAATTTATCGGCAACAAAAGGCACACTTCAGTGACGTGTGCAAACCTGGTTCAACAATAAACACAGTAAGTACTAATGACGTGTTGCTTCAAGTATATTATTTCAAGGGATAGCAACATTCAGTCTACGTACAAATTGACGTAAGAAGGTACCTTGAGTACAGTGATTTGAGATTGGTCAGTGATGCATTCTTGAATTTGACTCTTCCAGAGGATCTAATTTCCCAAATTTAAAGGTTAGGGTTGATGTCCTCAACGATTGTCATTTCCATACTCATACTGAGGCAATTTTGAGGACAGCGAAATTGATCGAATGCATCTATACAGTCAATGGTGTAGTTTTACAAGTCCAAGTTGCCCATTCACTATTCACACCTTTGATTGTGCAGTGTGCTGTCCTATGACCGTGTGATCCATACACCGCTTAACGTTGACATTGATGACTGCTCCACAACTGGGCCTTGAGTTCAAACACACTTATTTGAATATGCCGACGATCGGGCTCTTTATCAGGCCAACATTTCTCCATTCACTTGTACTACCTGTTTTTTTCTATCCGACTTGGATTGACGATCAATTCTCGGAAGTGATTTTAGTGCCTATGAATTCTTTCCCTACCGGCTTTTCCTGGGTACAGAGTAAGGTAAATACATAACCCAGGACTGGAATGAATTCTGTTAAATATTATGCTCAAAGTCAAGATGTGCATCTCGTCATTCTAACTGTTCTATTAGACCTCGGGGATTATCGTTTCAAATACAAAGACTGGGATAATTCAATGCCAAACATGAAATACTATTATCTTTTATTCATGATTGTGTTCTCTCTCTCGGCTTCCTTCTTCTTATCCCGTAGTTTTCCTGATCTTTTCTTGATAATTATCTAAAACTTGTTTGCAGCAGACTTTTGCTTACCAGTCAGGCGACCTTCATAACAATTGATGAACTGCAAAACTACAAAACTTTGCGTGGACCACACGTATTCAAATGTGTGACATATTTGCACAAGTTGTTTTTGTTACTTCACACATTCTCATCATGTTGACCCATCATCTAACCTAAAAATGTTCTGAAATTCCTCGCAAAAAGCACTTCCTCTGTAACATCTACAGGTACTCCGCTAATCCTCATCCGCTCAGATCCTCCTAGACTGCGTATGGATCTCTTTAATTTTACAACAATGCGTCAAGTTTACTTTCTTAACAAATAATAATTCCAGTCGTTCTATCAAACGAAATGTAATGTACATTTTTCATTCAGTTCGTTGAATGCCATCATTCCAATGCATATGATAGATAAAACAGACAAGTAGAACGCACTGCCGCACACCCATCTCAATCGGCAAGTGTCTCATTCATGTACACGTTCAAAAGTTAAAATACTTCCTGCACCTACCAAAAGGTACCGAATCCGCATCAACCTTTAACTTGGCAGTATCTAAGTAAATGAAACAATCACTATTAATGACTTGTAAAATAACCTATTACTTCAGTTTACTATTAAATCCCTTTGTTTTTCAGTTGTTGAATGTTTGCTGTTCCTGCACTGCAACTTGTTGAAAGTACTGAAAATCCACCCTATTGAGTACATAAAGCTTAGTGTGATTGACTGGCTGACATATATTTTATACAAAAATCGAAAAAAATACCAGATGAATGAGTGAAGGTAGGATTTTCTATGCCAATGTCTCACGTTTGGACAAATGTTGTTGGTGCAGTAATTTAGGCCTATAATCCATCAAGCGGTTTGAAAAATATGGTATGATAGTCGAGATTGCACATTGAATACCAGAACAAAGACAGGTGAATCGCAAACGGGGATAGCAAAATCTAAGCATGGAAGGCGATAACATCCAAAAGTGGATTGGTTTGTATCATTGGTGAACGTTTTGGGGCCGTCGAGAAAGAAGAAATTCCACATTTGAAATCAACATGGTGTGTTAACCTAAGACAATAAGAAGTGACAAATAGGATGAAATAGCTTCGTTCAAAAACTGCAGTATTACTGTTTAGGGACGGAGAAAACCGGAATTGGATCGGTGCTGGTTGCATTCAACCATCCGGTTGGAGGACGATACCATTTTCCGCCGACATGCTGCTCAGTATAAATTAATAATACTTACAGTTAGGTTAGCGTATACACTCCGCATAATGTGTTCGACCTGACTCCGGAATCAGTATACCTAAATTGCAGAACATAGTCCGAGGGAGAATAGGCATCGGCTAATTTTTCCTTCTTTATAAGATGACCTATTTTTTCATCCGGTTTTGGAATATGACCCTGACTGCATACTTCGAATGTACAGTCACGAAATCGTTCGCATCCAACATGGTCACGCTATAAGAAAATTCAGGCCGAAGCTCAAATTACGCCCTTGTTCAAATAGAACTAAGTTCATGCCTGAGTAACACAAGAATGAGAATAAAATACATGCGACTGTGTGAAACACGTCTATCTGGGCACCCGAAAGAGTTAAAAGTGAAACAAAAATTGGTTTCACTCATCAGTTGATCAGAGGCTATGTGCAACTAACGCGTCGGTATGTTCGCTCCAAAACCCGACTTGAAATGTTTTTATTCGGGGCATGAACACATGGAGCAAATGAAAAAGAAACAAAATCTTTTGCTTCACGCGACCACAATTCTATTTTAATCAAATTCCAGGTACCTACTGATAAAGTGGGTATAGACCGCTCTACAACCAATAAAAGGTTGATCACCTTAAGGACGGAATTTCCTAGGGTTGCGGAAACGAAGATATATATATATGTCAATAATATATACGTGTCTACTATATCGCAAACAATGAAGGAACTTATATAAAACTTTGTTTCATTCGCAAATGAATACAGCCATACTTGAGCCCCTTTTGTGTGGCCTAAATTCGCCATAACTTGTGAGTAACCCTTTCATTATTGACAGCATTGGGTTAGTTATTATTAGTTTATTATTATTTATTTTATTATNATTTATTATTATTAGTTTACTCAGATAAATGCACCACTCTAGACGACCCTCTCTGTCAAATTACTTCCCAACAGCACCCCCTTATTCGGTTATTAAGTAAGAGTAGTAGTAAGTTAGAGTAAACATCATGGATTATTTTATACTTTGTCAGCGCAATGAATCAGCTATTTGAGAAATGGTCGGGTTTGATCATTCTGAGTGATATTGAACGAAATTAAAGATGACGTTCAAACTCGTATAGTTTATCAACGAAAACAAACATTTATGTTGAGCCAGGATTCTGTTCACCGCATGCTGAAAGAAAATATATCGGAGCAGAACAATTGTTTGTCTATATATTGTTCCATGAACTTGGATGTTAGAAAAACAATGTGACCACCAGCATGATTAGAATCAACTTTTTGGGGTAATGCAAGCTACCATCTGAGCCGCAAAGCGAGGCCATCAGACTTAGACTATTAAAATAACCTGACCAAAGATTTATTAAATTGGCAACTGTATGAACAGATTCTACATTGGGCCAGTACACTTAAGACTATCCGACTCAACTCAAAAAATGAAAATGTAATGTCTATCACCTAACAGTGAACTGTTTGTACAGCGCACGGTTGGCAAATCATAGACTGACTTTCAATGCATCAATTAAAGGTGTGAAGTGTCTACTCATCTTCCGAGTACAAATCACGAGGATATTGATCTGGAGTGATAATCAGACTTCATAATTTCCCCTCATGTGCAGTCCTCAATTCACCCCGTCAGCCAATTGCTAAGGAAGCAAGAGACCATTTTCGTCAGAGCTTGGCAGTAGTACATCTTTATCGGCCAATCCGGGATTTTAACTCCGGATTCGTCAAATTGAAGGAGTAAGTGTTATCACTAAGCTAACCATTTCAAACAAAATTATTAAATAAAGATTTTTCGGATGTCGTATTCAGTGATAGTTGAGCAGCACATCGACCCAGACCCCAACGAAAAGAGACACAACTGATTATCTTTCAGCTCTTGTCCAATGTTACTTGAGAGCATAATCGGCTAATTGAATAGAGCGTTTCGTTTGAAACTGAATTTTGAATGGTCTGTTCAAATCAATATCAAATATCCAACACCATTACACAGGATTCTCTGAGTCAAACAGACAGTTCGATGTTTAAACCAAATTTTGGTGATCTCATGGTTAAGAACCTTTGAATTTTTTTGCTTTTAGAAGACCTTGTTCAATTTATTCACTTTTCAGACTGCAATCTGCTTTAACGTCCTTCAGAACTATCTTGAAGTATAATTTAAAAAAACAAATACGGTGGTTTATTTTAGGCAATTAAATGAATAAAAATCAGATGGATTACCCGCTCCCAAAACATTTCCCCCAGTTAATAATAAACAGTAGATGTAAATTCTACTCTTTCAATGTATTTCAATAATGCTCCATTTAACTTGTTACCAGAACTTAAACAATCCCATCTTTCTCACTGATTTGTGTATTTATTTACCAGAATAAATTTGTTTCCATCTGTCAACATGTTGTTGAGTTTTCGGTTGCAGTTATTTTCAAAAGCTCATGGGCAAATCGCAAATCGTATCGTTTCAAATCAGAGGAACCCCTCGGTATCAACAGAATGACATCCCTATGTTTTGAAGAAAAAGGAAAACGATATCAACGATTTCCGTAGCTCGTACGGGTAACAGTACTGTCTACTTTGCCAGCGTATTAGTCCACTAACAGACAAACACACGCACACACATGCAATGGATGCGAGACAAGGGTAGACTTAGAAAGCAGCCAGGTTTGCTCTAACAGTCAAACAGATCGACAACCGATCGGAGGATATTTGAGTGAGATCAGGACATTGAGGGAATCGTGTTTGTTTGCTCGCAACGGGAAGGGAAGAAAACAATCCGATCGGTTTATCCATTAGCATTGTAAACAGACAGGGTTTACCGTATAGTTGTTTGCCGATTGGAGAAACGTGAACGCTTTGCAGGTAATAGTAACGTAGTATACAAGAACCTAATTTCGGAAAGTATCAGTATGATTTGGTACTGCCGCATTTTATCACCGTTTAGGTTGATGAATCCTTCAGACGGTAAAACGAAAACAGTGTCTTAAACAAATTTTAGACAAATATCTAATATTGGATCCCTCATAGAACTAATGGTATCCTCAAAGATCCTTTTTTATTTTGATCGAATTCACTGTCGTTTTGTTGAGTTTTTAGCCGAGAGTGCTGCTGCTAGGCAATTACCGGTTAAGGTCAAACAGAAGAGGTACATTCGAGCAGTGTACTTATGATGAAGAGGGTGGTGAACTCTTATTTGATCACAATCACGCCACCCCGGATGACTTGTTCTCCCGGAATTTTTCATACCGTTATATATATATATATATATATACGTTCTATCCCCTAATGACCCAAACGACGTCACATTTTCACAGACTCATGCACGTATATTATTACTTTTGAAAAATATATCCTGAGAAACACCAACGCCTAGTATCTTTTGTGCAATCGATCGAGGAGAAACGGGTGAAATGTAAACGTCAAACATCACGGAAATTGATTGATCCAACGAAACACGCTAGTGAGTTCCCAATCAACCCTGAGAAATGCGTTCTTTTCATCTGTTATATTAGATAGAAAGTTACTTGAACTGCTTTCACTTGGACCCACATTTTGTTGTCCGACTCGAAAAGCTGAACAATTGGATCTGGAGGCTGAGTTTGAGAATCTATATTCCCAAATGTCAGATCTTGTTCCGCATTCATCACCACGACTTAGTGGCTAGTACTAACAACACAGACATAAACGGAATACGCATGTTATCACTCGACGTCAGTTCACTCTTCACTAACGTTCCCATTGATGGAACTATTGAATGCATATGTGACTACACACAAAGTAATAATTGTGAAGTTGGAATACCAGTTGGTGATCCCAAACAATTACTATACTTTTGCA
>UZAN01039498.1:145102-159372 GCA_900618425.1 Echinostoma caproni
GGGTTTGTGCCAGATGCAATATTGAACCCAAAAACCTCACTGAAAGAGTCGGTAGTGCAGCCAAAGTTCATGAGAACCTACTGATCAGTCATCGAAACTGGTAATTTATGCCCAGAGACTTGAAGCAACCAACTACACAGGAAGTCCGATGGGCTAAACACGGTATTGAACCCGGCGACAGCTTATAAATAAATAAATGTAAATCATGATCACATTTGTTTGGTGACCAACTTTAAAGCGAGTTTCAACGATGATGTGATGTTGATAACATAATGCAGAAAATTCTCGTTCCATGTGCTCTGACACGTGAAAAATGTGTCACCAATCTGTTATGGTACTGTTCTATTTGAAAAGGATTGAGAAAGCTCGCGAGACCGATTCAAATAATTCTGAGAAAAACGGGACACAATAATCATTCGGATGGATAAGTTGAGTGGTATCGATATTCAACTAACTGGGCTTTTCGGACTGCGTGACGTAAGTAGCCCCATAGGATTACATTCATACTTAGCTTCGTCTGGGATAAAAACTGTCCATTGGCTCGTGCGTTTGAAGATTGCTCCACTTAACGGATTGATCGTAAGTCATTGATTATGTTCCAACAAAATGAGTGAAGCGGCTCAATGGAAACACCTGAAGGTCACGGTTTCCCCGGGACAACATTTTCACTTTTACAGTCATTAAATTGGAGAAACGTTCATATTCATCATGCGAGCGATGTGATAAGTCAGATAAGAACAATCGCAACCATTTGCTACTATTTCATTAAATTAATATCCCATTTTGTAGTATTTCAATGAGGCTCGGACCAAAAATGATGTGACCGAGGTACGTACTGGTTCGAGGAGCACCTTTGGATTCACGATACAACGATTTATTTGCTATAGATTTATGTACAGATTGTGAAGAAGAAGACAGTCTAAAGGAACGATGTCAAAACCGCCCACGGAACCAGACCGGTGGCTGAAAAGATGGAGAGAAGGCAATCTAACGCCAACGTTTTGGTGGCTGTTGCACACGGGGTCTTGGTTGCCGTCTCCGATGATCCGAGAACCATTTGCGAGACAGGCTGTCATACGGCTCCGGCAGACGACCGAACGAGCCACCAAAACTAGGCACCTCGGATCGTAATTCATCGAGCAATTCGCGCTTATCAGTCTCCTGGAACAATGCGAGGAAAGAAATAAACAGATTATGGAAATGGAAAAGGTGGAACAATTCATAATATAATATCAGTGCTGATAACCCCTCAGCCTAAAGTACCACGTTGAAACAATATACATGAAATAGTTCAATGCATTTCATAAAGAGCAGAATAGGAAGGACAAAACAATTAGCACAAAAGTGATACTCTAGAAATCCTATGGAATCTGATGTTATGGAAAATTGACAACAACAAAAAACACTGGAAACAAGATGGTTCCATCATCCGTTTCCGCTGTCCAACAAAAAGAACAATCTGCAGTAATGATACGAAAGGGGGCTACTTTGGAGTCTCTCTAAAATGACACTCTTCGAGATAACGGTTGTAAAGATATATCACATACCATATAACCGGGGATATGTAAACAAGAACAGTAAGCTTAGGAAAATACTGGCGATGTCACGGTTAATTTATCACGCAAGTGCCGTCACAGAAACGTTAGTCAATTCCACATGGACTTGCAATATCACATCGATCTAGTCTGGTGGTTTTCTTCTAGTCCCATTCTGGTTCTCAGTCCAATCGAGTCTCTTCATCGTTCGAGCGACGAGAGATTTCGACTAGGAGCGAATCGGGGTACTTAGATAATTGAATCAGTCAAACACACACATAACAAGCACAATTACCAACGCGAGATGATTGTCGATAAGAGGACAGATGAACGCAGACTAGAGAGAAGCGAGAACCAAGAACGACTGGTGAAATCGGTGTTGCGCGTTTAGTGGATAAAAAGAGGAACCGAGCGGACCGAATAGGCGGCACGGGGAGTGTAAAACGTGAACAGCAACAACTATACCACAAATTCACACCTGAGAGGATGCGCATCATAGAAGTTCAGTGTGGCACACGCAACATAAACCGTGTGTGTGTGTTTGTGTGGTGATCGCGGATCGCTGAGCATCGCCGAGACGTGCTGTGTGCGAGAATGAGTAGTGAGTGCATTAAAGCTATATGATCTAAAGATGAGTGTGTGCAACGTATTCGCTTGATTTGTGATATCGACGGAAATTATAGGCTTATTGGAGGTTGCAAGTGTGAAATGTAATCTGTTCTACGAAAAGCAAAGGAAAAGTTGCCAAACAATGTGATGCCGAACAACTAGCACCGGGGATTTATCAGAAGTGCGTACGAGTTTGGCTTCCTTGTTGAAGCTCGATTCGCGAACCTGAGGATTAGAGATGGAAGCCTTTACCCATGGTAATTACCATGTAAGCTTTCTTTCCCGGTAGGTTTCCGTTACAATCCATCAAAATCAACAAGTCTAAATCTACGGCTGGGTAAACTGTTCAAATGATGTTGTTTTTTTTTAATTTAAATGAGTTACTTGTGGGCAGTGGTGTAGGACAGGTAATATTCACAGACACTTGTGTAGTATGAGCAGTTATAATTCATTAACCCGAGCGACAATCGAACCGGGGACCTCACAGATGGAACGGGAGCACGCTACTCATGGGTAGCCTGGTGTTCATTGAAATTTTTAAACCGATGCAATATTTTCCTTCTCTTGAAAACCCTTCGCTGATCACTGATTAGGGTACAACGATCCCAATAGTGGGCGTTTGCATACAGCAGGTAAAAAAGTGGAAAATCACGAATAATTCACATAAATTCTAAAGAAACGCCAACTACAGCTCGCGCGTACCCGTGTTGAAACTAAACTTTATGGTAATTGACTAGCCTAACAAAGAGGCCCCACAGAGGTTCCAATTGGACAAACAAACAAGACAATACGGTAAATGCCTAGATGTGCAACTGAAAACAGACACCGACGATTGGACTACGAGTGACATAAAGGAAATGAGACAAAAATAACTGAAGATTCACAACGACTGAGTCGAGTTTACACATAAGTAACAGTAACTTATTTTAAGTGGTTAAACAAAACCAGTGGGGCAGTAAATCAACTGCATGTATGTAAACTTGCCCAATGCACGCATGAACAAATACACACACACGCATCACTAAGCAGCAAGAGAGACAATGAGACTAAAAACGAGACGAAAGTCACATCAGTCAGTCGAGATCAGCCTACAGTGCAAAGACAGTGAACGCAGTAACCGATCGATGATCTAAGGGAAGAAAGAGACCGGGAAACTGAGGGCATTCAAGGCGAATGGATGTCGCTATTTCTGCTGCTTCCGCTGTCTCCGAATCATGTATACCAATAGCCCCTTGATGTTACAGTGGATGCGACCATTGGCCGAATCAGCATTATTTCAAATAACACTTCTTTCATAAACGTTATTAAAACGATTCGGAGTCATTTTCGCGACAGATCACTGAAGATTGTTGTGTGCGAGGAAAATACTCGGTTACCAGGATGTAAACCCACCTTAACGGAAAAGTGTGCATTATGAATCGTGGAATATACAAGAGTCCGGAGAGTTAGGGGAAAAACAGGTCGCAGATAAGTATTTATTCACAATTTGGTAGTTAACCATGAATAAAATGATTTTAGGCTAACTAAATAAGTGGTCGCGGAAGATAAGGGGAAGTGATCGAGGATGCTGTGGGTTTTCACGGTAAAACTCTGCACATGTCTGCAAACCGCAAAGTGACGTGGCGATCGCAGCCCGCCACCCTGTAAGAATTTTGCTCCAGTCGCCTTCTATAGACTTAACATGGGATTCTGGAAACAACTCAACGGAACAACAGGCAACAGCATATCAGGTGCAACCCGGAGGGTTATACATGCAAATGCTAGAGATGTAAACTCAAACAAAAAAGCCGAAAGTGCTGCATTACCTTCTGTGTAGTGGGTAACTCAGTAGTAAAACGGCCTTCAACAGTGCGCAAACACCGTTTTTTATCCGGTTCCTGTAAACCTTCAAGGATATTACCGAAACTATACACTCCCGTATGCTAGGGCGAAACAGCTAAGCGTAACACTTCGAATTCTGACGGTCAAGCTGACAAATGAAAGAGCTGGGATTCTCGAAAGCAGAAGGTGGAACAAGCAACTTGCTAGAATATGACAGTGTTAGACTTGAGTAGCCGAGATATGACAATGCCAATGCGACCTGACTATCATATAGACACCACTCACCTGCGGCAAGATCGTCCTCCCAACTCAGTTACACGATGCATAGAATTCCAAGGAGTAGATATGGCTAATTGGTTTTACAACAGTGGTCCGGAAGATAATCCTGGTCCACATGTTGTGGTATTCGCTCTTAGCGGCAAGACTGTCCTGACTTCATGGAAACCAGTTTAATCCAACCTCACCCTGGCGCACTTTAAAGGATTACCATAAGACCTGACGGTGATCACGACAGATGATGGAATCAAAGACGAATTCTATCACAGTCTCCAAAAGTACCTAGAGGCGGCGTTTCTTTTATCAGGACACTAGAAGGCTCGTATTGACACATTACTCCAAGCTACTGGATACGTCTTCGGTTGCGCTGAGATGGTGGAGATCGCCGAAGTCAACAGAATAGTTGTCAATAGTACGCCTTTTCAGCACCCTAGGAGGCACCGACTAGCCTGGTACACGAACAAAGGTCATATCATGAACCTAATCGACACACCAGTACGAGCCCGTTTGGACTGGGTGTGAAAGACTTAGAAGTGTACTGCCGGGTCATAACGTAAACACGTCCTCGCGTGCTAACTTTTCAAAGTCTATCTATCAATACGCTTGAATGTATCCATATCGACCCGGATGAACGTTTCGGCCAGGAATAACAGAGAACGTACCCTCCACCGATTTGGCCATTACAAACAGCACTCTAATAGATAAACTTCTGTATAAAATCAGTGGAAATAGATCAGTTAGACGGTGGAAGCAGTTGCTTCGATTGAATGCGGGAGGACAGTAAGAAGCCGAAAAGCCTGGATCTTCGAAGACACTCTTCAACGATCTACCAAAGTGCGAAAAATTTCGGTTTTCAAGCAATGGTGAACACTGTAAGCTACGAGGAGAGACCCCGCGCTTCTCCATAGCTTACCCCCAAGACATCGTACACAGAAATAGCCACGAAAATGGAAACCCCAGTAAGCCTTGTTTACTTCGACAAGCTATTCTATATCCGTCCAAGAAAAGCAGTATCCAAGAACGATAGAGTCCGCTGGGTTTAAATTCGCATTGAACTATTTCCGTTTTTCAATTTATTGGTGGATAGAATACTGCATCCAGAGTATACGCTACTCGCTGAATATTCATCCGTGGGAGTAATAATGCCATTTGGAAATGGGCGCTAGCTGACACTGTCATAGGTTCCAAACTTTTAACATCAGAACGGAACTTCCGTTTCAATACCTATTGGTATGAGGGAATTTGTTCAGTGATTAGCCCATCTGTCCCCGAGTCGTACATCCAACTTTGCAGTGCGATAAACGACAGAATTTGCAACTGTAGGAAAATCAAAACATTCAAACTCACCTTGAAAAAGAAAACTTCATTCGGATGCGGTCTACCGGGGGTGTACATACGCAACGGCAGCTTTCGTGAACTTTGCCTGGCCTCATCTAACGCCTTCCGTTCCTCTGTAGTTATGTGTTCCCAGTCAGGCGGGAGTTCATTGGTTTGAGACGATTCGTCTAAATCCGGTGAATCGGCACTGTTTGGAATTAGATAAGTTAGGGAATTTGCATCGGGTGGATAGGTGGCACGGTCACGCGGTGCAATCCCACGAGCCAAATGGGGGCGCAGTATTTCACTCGGCAGATCGACATCCGTAGGGTAAAGAAAACCAGATGCCAGAAGGGATACAGCTTCCGGATTTACCTTGACACAGTTGCTAAATGGAACAAATGAACAAGCAAATAAGTTAAGGTATCGAGGGTAGTGAGGAATTACAACACCCAACACTTCCAACAACAAACGAAATACGCACGGGTTGCACAAAAATCAGAGAAGTTCAAGTTTGTTAAATGTATCACACCCTTAGAAAGTAGTAGGTTCTAAAAAGTTCACCCGACTTTTGGGCGTGAGATAGGTGCGAATTTCGTCTGTTGGTGTTGCCTATCATACTGCTTTGCTGTTCACAATGAATACGAAGATATAAATAAATCGAAAGCTCAAGATTTTGAAAATTTCAGCAGAAAGACAATCCACTCAGATTTCAGTGGTAAAAGTATTTGGCATTCCGAGGAAGACAGAGCATAATTTTATATCTAATGGAGAATTACTAAAAACATAACGGGTATGGATTTACCGGAAAATGATATATATAATAGTTGAATGATGTATATAACGCTATTCACTAATGGCATATATGAATGCACAAGCCGTATGGGGATTTCCTGTAGTACCAGAAAGGGTGGTCTGCAGAAAACCCATGAATTTTGCTGCCTCTTCAGGCCGCATTGTCCTCGAGATAACCATTGGAAAAAAAGACGTGGATTGTAAGTGTTTACAGTTCAACAAAATTGCTTAAATTCATGCTGAATAACGAACTGTACCCATAAACGACGTTGATGTTGACTAGAAACTTGAAAACAGTGATACATTTATCTTTACCTCATTGGCACTCGCCATTGGTGGTATGAAATGTGCTCTTTCGATTCTGCGATACATAGCAAACATCGATCTCCAAGGATTTCATTGTACACGGCAGGCAAGCTTGTGAATCTACCTGCATCAAAGTTCTCAAGTTGAAGGCCGACAGACTTAGTGATTGACGAGGTTTAAGAATCTGCAATCGATTTTTTGGTAAACTACTTGCAGTGCTATGTGGCAACGACAAATGGCAAGCGACATGCAAGTTGCTTGAGGGGCTGTTACACGTTGGAAGGGGCAAAGGACGAGGGCTGAGTACGGGAGACAAAAAAGTAAACAAAGGTTGGGATACCTCAACAGTAGCCCACTTATCACTACAAACCCCACTCGAAGAAATGGACAGTGTGGTCTTGTTTATCTTGAGCGACAACCGATGCAGTATCGATTTTTTATAGTTTGTTTATGCACCGGGATTTGATGAACGGGTGCTGCTAGGGTCTCCAGCCACTAAGCAGAAGAACGATTAGGGTTCTCAATCAAAACCTTTAGTTCTGATAAGAACCTAACCGCAAGGCAGCAGGTGAAGCGAAGTGAAGGCCTATTTACTTGGATCGATTACTTCTCCACCACTTTTACCGACTGAAACGCAAATTCCAGTCGAACTACCAACCTGGAGGACCAGGAGAGTGGACTTTATCTGATCCCTACCCTTCGACCTCCCAGGCATGATGAGATCTTCGGCATAACAGAAGCTATCCTGTGTAGCGCGTTGGGCCAGAGGGGTGTACAAGCCATCATATCACGTCAAGGTGTCGTTTCGCCAGTCCATGCATCTTTACCCATAATTGACGCAGGTTGATAGACAGGTGGCGGGTAAGCTTTCGAACGGTCAATCGACTGGAACGGTTGTCAGAATATAAACTGTCTTTGGGTTCGAGCAATAGATGGCGAAGGTTGTTTGCAGTCTGTATTCTTGGGTAAGGGTACTGAGTAGTGGACGTGAGAGACTGAGAGGTTCAGTTAGACTACAACCCTAAATCACACACCTTTTTGCATTGACTACACAATTGCGCATCGCGTTCCCAAAACTGCCTGACCTGTTTTTGATTTAGGCGTAGATTTTTGTCAGCTTAGTAATTTTAAGCGAATAAGTGGAATGCAGAAGGGAATTACCCAGGAAAAAATAATACTAGCGACGCGTTATAAAAACCAACTAAAAAGTACAAAAGGCAAGCAGACGAGAATCTACTGATGATTTCTCCCATCATACCTTAACAACCGTAAGGGTATAAGGGTAAGGTTTATTTTCACGAATCTTCTTTCAATACGGTGACATCCCGTTGAATAGATAGTTTGCGAATTTTCACAATGATTTTTTATCAACAAATACCGTAAAAGTGATCAGGTAGACGCATGAGATCCCCCACTCACAACGTTCTATCATGTCAACAGCAATCACCCGGTTCAACACGATCTACCCGGACCGGTTCACTGGTCATGGTTTTCCCCCAATGCACAGTGCAATGCATCGCAATACAATTATCATTATTTACCTCTTCCGTACGTCAGTAACAAAAAAGACCTATTAATTTGTCCATATGCACGATGCTATCACCACTGTTACAGTGACAGTTTAAAACAAACTGAACCCTTTAATGTACCTCCCTTGTATCGTGGGTGTATGTCTGTGTGGTCCAGCGACAGGGGATCGGCACGTCCAGGTATCTATTTTGCACGCAGGATATATAGCTTGTGTGTGTGTGTGTGTGCGGCGCACTACCGTGGTTTGGTCTGGTGTGACGGTCCGACTGAGCTTTATCAGTTTAACACCCACCCCCTCTCTCTCACCATCAACGGGCACCCCCGTTCTTCACGGCGCCTTCACGGTCGGCTTACCGACAGTTGATGGTCTGTACAAATCCATTATGAATTCCCATTTTGAATCATTAAGTTCCGCATTTAGTACACCCAATAGTTACAGGTTCAGATGATCAGGCTGCGGATGAAGTGAATGGGCCACAAACGCGCATGCATTCACTAAACACCACAAGCAAGCTTAGTTTGTCGATTTGCGCAGCACGGTGGTCAATCCATTTAACATCGACAGCAGAAACAAAGATTACGAACAATGAGTGCTGCTACCGACTTGATATGGAAAGTTCGTTAGAGAAGAACAGGTTGTTATCCTAACAACACAGGGATATGGAAAACAAAGTTTTGCTCCCCACTTAGTGCTTCAACCGATTCGGGCCCATCAACTACCCACAAAAATGTAATGACGTATGTTTTTCTTTTTCGAAAGGGCAAAAGTATGATGAATTATCAAACGCCAGCCCGCCTTTAACTATCCCCAGTGACCAGAGGGAACGACAACTGTCTGTCAAATACCTGGGCGTTATTTTCAGTTGTAACCTCACCTGGTCTGACCACGTTAATGACGTTTTTCTGAAGGTAAGGGGGCTCACGTTTTATGTTTTACGTCTTCAATCACTTTCCATTCCAGACCATCTCAATAGGTGTTTTGTTTTTGCGTGCATTTTGCCTCACTGGCTTTATGGGTCTCCTGTTATCTTCCCTGGTCTTTTGAACAAGGACCCTAAACTCATTTCCCTATCCCTCAAATTTGTCAGTTTGTAGTGTCATACCACGGGAACATCTGGTACAGTATGGGGCGACACATCACATCAAGTCATGTAAAATATTCTCCAACAAGATTTTATCTGATATTTCCTGTCCTCTTTATTCAGCCCTTAGTCAGTGCCTTTCTCACTCATTCACCCGTTCCACTCACAAACTTTTAAAGACACGCACTGAAGCTTACAGGCGGTCTATTGTCCCTTATCTCGCCAGATTTCTAACAAACCATGAACTCGTTGCAGGAAATCTGCGCCAAACGCTAAACTAAATCTATCATAAACACCCAGGTATGCCATTGTTTTTTGATGTTGCTGTCCTTTTTCACGTCCTTTAATTGCTGTATTATACTGTTGTTTTTTCCACTTTTTGTTAACACACTGTGGTTATGTGGTTGCTGAATATCCACCTCTCGAGATGTATAAAGCCATTCCTTGACTTGAATTGAATTGGTCAAGATACGCTAAGCATTGATTGAGTCGATCCGAAACCGCTTCAATGACAATCACTATTGCGCTCTTGCCTTATTTGGGTCATTATGTTTGAAGCTCGAACCCTACCA
Source organism: Echinostoma caproni (assembly GCA_900618425.1). Classification (NCBI taxonomy): domain Eukaryota; kingdom Metazoa; phylum Platyhelminthes; class Trematoda; order Plagiorchiida; family Echinostomatidae; genus Echinostoma; species Echinostoma caproni. Next base: position 154,946 of record UZAN01039498.1, read on the forward strand.
CGGTCAACCAACTGTGGTGATAGGCAGCTTCAGTGAGGTTCAATCCATGTGGTTCACCACTGCACGTCCAAGCGCTTAGCCCACCGGTTGCCGTAAGTCAGCTATGCAAACATCGATAAAAACAACGTCGGACTCTGATGCCAGCTCAAAAAATCAAACGATGGTTATCGTCGACCTCGGTTGCCCTGCTGGAAGCTTGCAGAACCCTCCCCCCGAATGCCACATATGACACAGCATGCAAATCCCTCAAATGTCGGCTCATCAAGAATCTGAGGAATGACGCCAGGAGTGGTGGTTAGGAAAGAGCTGCGGCTATTGGTAACAGTCGCAATCTTTCCCGTCCAATTAGGAACAAGGGCCCTAGGGAAATAGGCGTGAGATAATTAAGGAATCCGATGGCACACTGATTCACGATCAGCAATGCCGTCTTGACCGTTGGACAGAACATTTTAAGGCTCAGTTCAATTGGCCCCCATCGACATCTGAACTATCACCCTCCACCTCGGCTGGGCAGATACTCCCAGTTGACACCAGGGTTCCATCTGAAATGGAGGTTTCTCGGGAAATCAGTTACCTCGAACGGCATACGGCCTCCGACCCCAATGGGCTGTCCCCATCCGTTTCTAAGGATGGAGGCTCAGTCTTAGTTTCGGAGTTAACAAAATTCCTGGATTCAGTGTGGGAGAGGGAACATGTTCCACCTCAGTGATGTGAATCGGTGATCATACCGATTTACAAAAAAGGTGACAGATCCACTTGTGAAAACCACAGAAGAATAAGTTTAATTAACATTGCCTCTAAACTTCTCGCCGGGATCATACTCCGTCGATTGTCTGCCGCACCTGAACGGTGTACGCGTGAGAACCAGGCCGGTTTTAGACCTGGTCGAAGCTGTATTGACCACATCTCCACACTTCATCAAATTCTAGAACATAGACACTCCTTTCGTGGACCCAGCATTTCTATCTTCCTTGATCTGAAAGCGGCTTTCGACTCAGTCGACCGCTCTAAACTCTGGCGCTGCCTTTCTCTGAAAGGCACATCTTCGATCGAGTTCACCACGGCAAGTGGTGTTCGACAGGGTTGCCTTCTCTCTCCATTTCTATTTAACTTTGTTATAGATCTGATTATGGAAACAACCCTATCCTCGTGCGAGGATAGTGGCATTCATGAACTTCCAGGTGGCAGGCTGTCTGATCTACAGTATACAGACGAAACTGTGCTGATAAGTGAAGATCCAGATAAGTTGCAAGCTTTTCTGGATAGTTTGAGTGCTAGTGTTGCCATGTTCGGTATGCGTTTTGCACCTCCAAGGTAAAATGCTACTGCTACAAGACTAGGTTGGTCCAGCACCCAGCCCATCCTAACTGGGGAAGTAATAGAGCGAATGGATAGGTTTTGTTACTTGGGCAGCTACATCTCACCTGGTGGACGCATCACAGATGAAGTGTTTGCTCGCATACGGAAGGCTCGATTGGCATTTGCCAAATTGAGACATCTGTGGCGCCGTCGCGACATCCGGTTGTCTGTGAAGGGTAGATTGTAAGCTGCAGTAGTTCGGCCAGTTCTGGCGCAGAAAGCAGAATAAAGATAGACTGTCGGTGTTCAAACGCTGCTGTCTACGCAGCATTGCATGAATCTGGTGGGGCAGCCGGACGAGCAATGCTGAGGTTAGGCGTGGAGTTTTAGGTAAATGCGATCGTCCACTGGAGCAAATGGTCGACCTCCATAGATGAAGTTGGTTGCCGTGACGAGCGATGTTCACCGAGGCAGGTAGTGGGTGGAAGAAAGTCAAGGATGGTCAAGCTAAGACCTGGAATGAGGGTATTAAAACCCTAACCAGGAGTCTGGGTCACGCAGGTCCCGTTAGGCTCCCTGGGTGGGGACCTCGAGATGATCATACCCGATGGTTAGAGACACTGAGTGATATGGTTGAGTGTCGTAAACAATGGCGTTCGTGCATTTTGTCAATTTCTCTGCAACATTAGTCCACTGAAATCCTAAATTTTCTCACTGATATTACTTCCAACTTTTCCTGTATTTCTCCTTATGTTCATCCAACTGGGCAGCCAAAAGACAGCAACCAAAACTGGCGCACGATAGTGCATGGTTAATGGTTGTAAAAACTGAACTGAACTGCAGTGAGCATTAGTTTCTCTCTACAAAAAGGGTCGCTCCTGCTACTATTAACTGCACAAAGCAGTACATTAAGAAAACAAAACGGTGGAGCAGAGCCGACGTGGAAAACTCGAGGTTCTACATCTGTCTACGGCTATTGTGTGAGGAACTGTAAATGGATAGCAACCTATATCGACCTGAAAGACGATCGCGTGCGTGGGCATCCGACACTATAGATAACTCTATAATTGATTCGCCTTTAAGCAGGAGATAGTAGGTGGTATATACCGTTGGTACACATTCGCATAACTAATAATAGCCCGACATACAGCCTGTTAAATAACGAATGACCTAACGTCTTTATTGCACTCACAAAATTCACTCACGCAGGACATTACCAAATCTGTCGAAATTCGCATTAGTCTTCAAAGCAATCTGGACTCCAGATCCCTCATATAGGTGTGTTTTACAAACCTAACCACCTCCCACTACAGAAGAACAGATTTACAGATTTCGTTTAGGTATCATTTTCAGGCCTCAGAAAGCCTCAGTATGGTCGGGAATGGGTGTCTAGGGTTTCGGTTGGTCACCCTTCTCTTGTACCCCGCGAAACGCTCCCATATGACCAAGCGTCTCATATAGCCTCGACTGAGGAAGCCCTATTCACTGCCTTCTCGTGGCGGAGGTGTTTTCCCGCCAGTGAGGACGAAAAGCCCACATCCGGGGCTATAACCGGTTTGGTGGGCCACCGGTAGTTCACTCAGGGGAGTTGGCCAAAACCTTGATTTCAAATCAACCAAGAGGAGACGTACGAACCACAAACACTCCCCGTTGTGGCAATGGTTATCCGCTACACTGGGCATCGAGGAGTATTGGGCACCGTGGACGTTTGACCCCCATCCAAAAGGGCGCATGATCCGATGAACTGGACATCAGCCCCCAATGGATTGCGGTTTTCACACACCGCCCCGCTCCCTTCTGGGTCAGGTCTTGGCTAACCAAAGGCTCCGGTTGTGGATTCCTCAAGAAAATTCACCCGGGCAACTTGGCAGTATTGGGCTCACATGCAAATCACGGAACGTTTTCTTTTTTGTATAAAGATTATTGTATTATGATTTATTTGGCACAGTCTGGATTCAGACGTGTGTGAAATATGAATAAATATAGTTTCCAGGACAGTCAAAGGACTGGTTACGCTCGCCAACAACAAAGGGAGACGGTAAACCAACCGTTAGTTTTGAAGGAAAGTTTTCAACAGACTTGTGATGCCATTTAAAGAGAGTGGCAATCGAGTCTAGCGCTTCTCAGATCTATGATTGAATGAGTGGTGGTGATAACATCATTAAATTATCGCCTCGGGGATGTGTTTGAATCCCACCACCACCGCCTGAATCCCCATTCCGTTGGATGGCAGCTCTTTGCTTGGCCGCTTCCCCCTTTCTGAAAATTGTATTTTTCTATATTCAATGAAAAGAAAATAGATTAGACGAACTGAAGACTATGAATCCAAGTCTCATAATCTCGATGATTTGTTCTGTTACCAGATCCAGAAAAATAAGCCTTCGAATTTGGGGTGATGCACTATGCAGACTTGCAACAGAACAAACGGAGTGCTAAGCCGGAAGATAACGAATCCGTGTGCCACCGAAGTCAGGTGGCGATAGCGGATTACGCACCTTGGTGTATAAGAACCAGAATCAATAGAGAATAGAGACTGTTTGATGATGACAATAAACATCACCGTTCGGTGACATTTTCTTAATTAAATCGCTTCTCAAAAATAACCTGAAAGCATCTATACCACTACTGCGTATATGAAACGGAAACATTGACCGCCAGCACTTGACAAATGTTCCGCCTCCACACCCTGTCCTATTGCTTCTACAATAGATCCAATGAAGATGCGGAATTACTTACCATAAATCTGTGCCCTTTATTTCGAATAAACTGACCCTGGGAGAGACCCACGCCAGATTGAACGGTGCGCCACAATCGTCCGCTTTCCATAATGATGCGAGTGAATTGAGTTGGTACCGCAGCAACTGTATGTGATCATTGTCAAACAGTAGAATTTGGGCCGCAAATGGGTATGTGAGTTCATTGTACAGAGTGAAACCTGGTCGATCGGTGAAAGTGGGTCAAAATAGAAGAAGGACAGATGACTGGTTCATCGGGGAAAATTCTAACGGTGAGGAAAAAATCAAACCAATGTCCGGGGGCAACGAACATTGTTAACTACAAGCGACAACACAACCAAATGCAAACTGCAAGACCCGCGAATATGAAGGAGCACTTGGAAAGCGATGTGT
>UZAN01039499.1:0-26351 GCA_900618425.1 Echinostoma caproni
GAACCCATTGAATAGAGAGCGCCAAGTATTCCAATAGTGTATATAGTCAGTGGGTCTGCCGGTGCTATTTGGGGAACTTACTTGAATAGAAGCTTTTTGAAGTTGTCTGCAAGCAATATTGTTTTCACCCTAACACAGACTCTTGTAGAACTCGGCGGTTAATGTTTAAGGCAAACGGAAAAGGATTCTGAAACAATAATCGATGTGATGCGTTGTCATAGAAATTCTCTAGTCCAATCAAGCATGAATGCGCGAATGCCACAATTGTCAAGCTTCAGCAACAACGATTTTAGCTTACACGATCAAATGCTTTCAAGCTGCCCAGATGGATCGCATCCAACGCATCGCTCTAGGAGGCTGTTCTGGTTCATTCATGTCAAAGCAAGTTGATGTAAAAGGACCGTTTTTTCTGAACCCATGTTGAGCTGGCGCAAGAATGTTTTATATTTCCAAGTGTTACCTCAAGAAATCTGCGATAATGGACTCCGCGATTTTCGATGACATTGGAAGTAGGGTTACAGGTCGATAGTTAGTGGGGTCACTGTGACAACAACCGTTATATATGGATGAATTAACTGAACGATCGCGAAGGTGCTATTCGATCGAACCATCATTGGAATAGAATGGTTAGTGGCTCGGATATGTGATTCACCAAACAGTAACATATTTGGGGTGTATATTTTCCTCACCTGGGATAGCTTTTATCGTAAAGCCATTAATTTTGCTATGATGTTTTCAGCAGTAAAGATTAAGTGGGACACACTGAGGAACTGAATATCTCTTAGCAAATGTATATCAGAACAATGAAAAAATTGGTTGCAAATATAATCTGGTCTCTCCTGATCGCCGTTCACGAAGTCCCGGCTCCGTGAAAAAGGTATTGAACAATTGGATTGTTTTTCAAGAGTGATACAGCTGTGGACAAAATAGCACTGAGTTTATTGACTGCGTCTCGTTTACGGACGTCAAGTACAAATCCGGATTATTTTTCTCATTTGGGTGAGCTTTCAGCACTTTGGAAGGGGCATAATGGACAAATATTTACATAAAATCAGTGAGTGGCATACGGTATACAGACAAGAATAAATCTGACAAGATAAGTGGTTTATGAAGTCCACCATTATAAATTTTCTATTTATCAAGAAACCGGCGAGATAAGATACAGTGTTCCTTCGTTAATGGGTAGTAAGTGCAGATAGGAGCCAAAATTTTCGAAGCGTACGGTATGAGATAAATATAGCCCTCAGTAGGCGGTGGACGTGGTACATACATCCGTTGCCTAGGTCCAAGTACTTACACACAGAACGAAATCAAACAAAAGAGCTTAGGACAGTTAAGTGCAAATGAAAACGAAGGGGTTACTGCATTTGTAGGTTAAGACCAAATCACTTTTAGTCCGAGATTAACAGTATACTGTAGGTTTTACAAATTTGCTGTTAGCACAAAAAACGGTAACGTTTTTGTTCTAAAATATGAACGTTTTCGACGTGGACCGCAAAGACTTACGCGGCCAGGTTACTTCGGGCAAATTCACAAAGTTATCATTGAAAGTTATCATTAATAACAGTACCTTCGGGTTAATAAAAAATGAACTGATAACTTGAGCCCAAAGAAACCTTAGTGCAAATATCCTCGTTAAACATCAGGGATCGGGGATGCCAACCAAATGAAAATTTGGTCTAGGTTTCCTTGTACCAAATGATAAGTGTCTAGACCATTAGAATAACACCCAATGGCCACTCCATCAGCGTACTTGCACGCAATACCGTTTTAAAGGATCGGATGGTTATTTATGAGTATAGGAATAAAGAACGTGTGTTGTACTGCGTCCCGAATACCTCTGCGATTGAAATCTGAAGACGAGGACGTTTTTCTACTAGAACCAGGCACAGACATCACCGGTGAGACGGATATTCAGTGCACCTATCTCCAGATCTTAATTAGAAATACATCGGATAAGAACACAGTCAAGCGATGCTAAAGCATTAGCGTAATATAGGGTAATTAAATGAAAGGAGAAAACCAGTTATATAGTTCAGAAGCTACATAAAGGGCACTGTGGAAAGCGATATTAATGGTATGAAGGGATTATTTGTAGGCGAAAGGTAGCGGGTATAAGAGCTTAAGAGAATAGAGACATCAGGTATAACAGCATTTTTTCAATTTTTCACAGCTGTGGCACAACAAATTTGTCAGCACTTAGATAAAAATGCATTGAAGAATGAATTTAGTTGGACAGAACTCCGGTCTTCAGGTACACTTCCAGAGAACGCACGAGAAATAAATAATTCAGTAATAGGTGATGCAAACTGTTCGGTCAATGCTTTCAACAGGACCAAGATCAAAGGTTTATACACCTTGTTAGATTTGAGGTTCGTTGGAAAATTCTGAGTTTCCTTTGAAAAGACAGAGTGGCACTCTCCAAATAATGAAAGATTCAACTCTTCTACGCGTCCGAAGTAAGTCTTAAAGTGCGCCATAAAATTTCTTGAGTTCTGACAATATTTGTTACATCGTGTTTTCCAGAATATATCCAATATAGTTTCGATGTCAGGCAGCTTATCTCCTTTTTGATTGAAACTAATAAATGTTTTCTTTCGATACGGCTACTAGTCATGTAAACCGTTTTTGAAGCAGGAAAAGTTCGTTTTAGTAGGAATGATTGAAATCGGTCTACAGAAATGCTTCGGTTTCCAGCTGGACAAAACAAATCAAAGAATAATTGAGCTCATTTTTAAGCTGCTAACAACCGGAAGAATTGTCGACATTGGCGAAAATCAAACAATAGGTGGAAGAGAACTGAGCTTTAAGTCAAGCTAGATAAAGAATGTTTCTTTTTAATGGCTCAGGAAACAAAGTTTTATAGCTACTGATTACCGCAATTTTCTTATAATTTTGGTTTCAAAATGAAGTTAATAATAGCAGGTGCTGGCACCGGTCAATTTTTCACCGAAAACAATTTCCGGTTGTATGAAAAGATGCCATCAAACTAAATGCCCGAAAAAGGTTTGAAATATTTACAAGGTTGAACCCATCTAATGTTGTTATGACATGTGAACTGAACTTGAATCACAAGCATCAATACAGAAAAATTGGTGTAAACCTGTCATGCACTGTGATGGCAGAAACTTTCACTCACTGAAGAGAGTCGCACCCAGCTGAAATAATTCACGGGACGTGACTTGGACTTTCCACCTTTATTTTATGCACTCAATTGCAGTTGTTCATCTTCAGGTGCACGTTGTAACGAAATTGGTTGTCAAGATTCGTCGAATTACCGCTCTGGGTATGCTGACACATTGATCATGGGCTGCAGCTCTCCCAACCCATCCCGCACACTTCACAGCCCGATGAGTTCGAACGACAGAATGAACAAACAGTTTAGTGGTCAGCTCAAAATGCACGTCCGGTTTAGAGACGGGATTTACCCTTATAATCTTCTTCTTCTCCCCAGATAGTCCACTTCTCAGATCAGTGACATAGCTTAATAATGAACCTCTAAAAGCAAGGTTGATCCCCTTCTCTCTTTCAGAGTAGCAGAAATACGTGGGAGTTTGTGTTATTAGGGGGAGATTACCAACAGATATGATGACGTATTAGGAGTAAGAAGTTTTCCATGCATCAACTGGGATACCTGGATTATAAATGCACAAATACCATCAAATGTCTCACATTGAACCTTCTAATTAAGACAATTGTTCATTGAATAAGGTTGTGGTAAATGAAGGAGTTTTTGATGATTTTAAATTTATTAGGGAATGAAGATTAAGGACTTGAAAACTTCACCGGAGAACTCAACATGCACATTAGACTCGTGAAAACGTTCTAACATTTTTTTGACGAACAGTGAGCAAGATCAATAGAGAATCACAAAACCAGTTAGACATTACGTGCAGAACAGTGTCACGCAAGCGAAGCTGGTCAAAATATTTGTGTTCCGATATGAATGAGCTTGAACGGGTGAACGATCGTCTCAAACGTTTCCACTGTACTACTCAGTGAGATCTTTAGTATTGATCCTTATGCATATAGCCATTGTAAAATGGTACTTCCCGAACAATAAAACATTCGCACAAGTCCAGCAGAGAAAATATAGAGTTCAATATATTGTCAGTGCTCTTTTGGGATGAAACGTTCGGTGAAATCAAATTCTGAAGGAAAATCACAGTTTGGAGAACACGATGCGGTCATCTTCTGTTAAAATGTTTGAAACTGTTTGATAATTTGGTACACGAAAAAAATTCAAAAAGTTCGGTCCACACAATGGGTTAGATGGAAACCGAGAAAGTATTTTCAAAAGGCTGGACTGGGAAGCCGATTGGATTTTCATTGTAACCTAACTCTCCAACCATATAACCTTGATTAGAACTCACATGAAGTAGCTGATGATGAAACATAAACAGTGCTCCAGAATTGCAAATGTTTCCCCTCGAGGGAATTAGCTATCGGCGCAAAGAAATCGGAAGATTCATGGTACATTCAAGAACGTTTATGGTCGACCATCGAGTTATCATCTTGTTTTGGTGAAGTGAAGTGATCGAAGAGGTTTGCTACAGAAACAATGAGGAGAAAATTGCCGTTTTCCTTGATTTTTGAAGACGGGACACTGAAATAACCCCAGGTTGATTGATCAAACACAAAGAAAACAAGTTTGCACAAACGTTGTCTCACCGCGAGTGGATTGAAATCTAGTCCGCTGTCTAATGCGGAACTTTTGCTCAACCACAACCTCGAAAAATGTATTGGCATACACGCATTCGATTGTGCATGAAGTGTTGAATAAGCGATCAATTTTCTGATTTCCCTTCGCATGATAGATGTGTGGTGAAATAAAAACGGATTCATTAGGAACATCCGTAATCTCAGTTTGAAACAGCTAAACTCCGATGTATGAGCCCGATTACACCTACAATCTGAAGACGTAGAGATAAACAATACAATATTACCTCGGTTGTTACATTCACCCCTTTTCGAAAGGTCAGCACAACAACTCATATATATCAACCAATTCAGCGAAGATGTTCTTCAGAAAATCTTAGACATGTTTTTTCATGATAAGCTAGATGCTGTATACATTTTAACACTATATTGTCTAGTTGAACGTGATCACGGATCAGTCCGCAGTGTCCTTTCGGCCGGTAGCCAAAGGGTTGGTTACGGATAGCACAACCGAATGCTAACGAGAGCCTCTCCTGCTCGCGGGTAGGGGAACGGANGGAGATGTTGGTTGCCTTTCAGTGAATACGTAAGGACCAGTTCGCAGAATAATCAGTCGCGGACGTTCAGCGGCGAGGCCAGAGGACGTGGTGGGGTTTTTGAAGAGTATCAATTTTGAAAACCGTAGGTGTTTGCTGACTGCATGTTGACGTGTGCGAGTGTGACCCGCCATCAAATAAGGTAATCAACACTTACCCATACACCCAGGTAAGACTCACTTTCGGAGGAGTGTATAACATAAGCACTAGATACCGACCCTCAGACCTCCCGGAAACCTTACGGTCCCGGACTAGCGCTGAACCATCAAAAACGGGTGCAAACCGTGCTGACGGTCAACGGCTACCGGTTATTCTACCCTGTTACTGTGTTGGTCGCATCTGGCTATGCAAAAGTCAGAAATGCACCCTCCTAGAAAAGACGAGTGACTCCGGAGACAATACTTAGTACCTCATTACCGAGTTTCTTCTTGGACCGCCTTAAGTGTTACATCGCGCTCATACTACGGCGACGCGCCCTGTGCTCTCTCAATGGCTAGGGTGACAAATGAGCAAGCTGGGACCCTAAAGTCATCCACCCACCAGATCCAGCATCTAAGTAATTTGCTGGAATGTTAGTACATTGATAGATACAAGAAGCCAGTGCATTACAATGCGTTCACTGCACGACTATAAAACAGACATCTGCATTCTGTCCGAAGTCCGACTACTTAACTGTGGCATAAAAAATAACAACATACTACCTAGAAACACGACTTACCATTTATACCACAGTGGATCAACTGAAAACTCCGGTTTGAACGGAGTAGCCACCGCCGTGAGCGACCGGGCCAACAGTGCTATCAGCTCCTGAGAACCAATCTCTCCCAGGATTGACATTGCGTGCTTCAGAGGTACGCTGTTTAACCTGACTGCCATCACTGTCTATTCTGCAATGCAACATGTGGAAAAACCCGTAAAGGATGAATTTCATAAACGAGTTCAAGATGCCGTCCGAGAAGCCATAATCTCCTTTTTGCAGGAGATTTAATTGTACGAACTGGTCCATCAGGGGAGACTACTTTTTTTGTTCGGGGGAAGTTTTGACGTTGTTAACATCTCAAACAACCAGTCACATCTACTGACCTGAACCCCCTGATCGGAGCCAACTCCCCAGAAAACACTTAATAAATTGTTATTTGAGTAACGATCGAACGGCACATTAACTTCATTACATTTTGGTAAGTGCTCGCTTGGACTCGTCAGGGGAAGTCCTCCGTTTCTATTCTGGCGCAGAAACTGGAAACAGGAACGGCGCATACACTTGTACGCTGCTACTTGAAGATCTGCTTGGTTGCTTGTGAGGAGACTAGTCTCCCAAATGAATCCAACGTAAAATCTTGTAACTATTTGATGAAACGCAGGTGTTGTTGGACGCAACCGCTTCCAACATACCTGCAAATGACATCGAAGGTTCAATTGTCGAAGCACGGTAGGTCATGCTGAGAATGTCAGCCACATAAGGGACGCTAGGACAGTTGGGTTTGACTTCGCCACAGAAGCGGCTGGACCACAGAGTGAACATTGCAGTTGTCCGTAAAAGCAAGAGAGGTACGGCTGATCAATTCTACCGAATTGCGTATTCTACATAGAAAACAAAGTCGCTAAGTCACACGCTCTGCCAAAAGGGGCCGTAATCAATACTGAAAGGTGATTGCAGATAGTGTGGAGGCTAAAACCGTCGCATTGGACTTGTGAAAGCTACGTTTTTTAATCCACGTCGTATCAGGAAAGACACAGACATAGAAGCCACTGTTGCGCAACACCACGAGTAATGAACCGAAAAGAAAAATGTGGGTCGAACACTTCGATTGGCTGCTCAATCGCTCATCAAACAAACCTTATTATCCACTGATATCAAAAACTTTGGAGAACGATGATATCAATTAAGACCCAACATGTAAAACATAAATTGCCAATGCCGCCATTTTCCTGACCCGGAGAACACTGGATACCCCCACAGCTATTCAAAGCATGCCTATCAACTCTCATCAGCCCACTATACTCTCTTTTACACTCCATTTGAGTAGGAGATGATTGTCCGAAATATGGAGCAACTTCAATTTTAGTATTCGTTACAAAGAGGTAGCACTTAAAGATGCAAAAGTTAAACGGATATCAGCTCCAGTAATATTGCAGCCAATTCATTTTGCAGTGATACGGTGTAACCTCTTTGTAGCCGTCAGAAATACCCCTGCCCGCTGAAACCAAAAATAGGGGGGTGGGTGGCCGTGAAAGAGGCTGTGTTAAACAACTCTTGCAAGGCTTCTGGAGCACCAGTACAAGTTCCAACACTCTACCACAGCATGTTTCATTGAATGCCATGCTGACTTTGACTCGGTCAATAGAGGATTGTTGTGATGCACATTATGGTCCGACGAGATGCCCGAGACGTTTATCACATTATTAATTTCGTACTTCTAAGACACCCTGGCTGACATCCGTTCCTATGGAGCAGAATCGGCTGAGCTTATAGTGAGCTCTGGAGTCAAGCAAGGTTATCCGCTATCGACGGTATTCTTTAATAACATCGTACGTTGGGTCATAACACAAACACTTGTCGACTCCCCTAGAATGCAGCTTGGCCCGGAGTAAGGCGATTGTAGACCTCTAGTTTTCCGATGATGTTGTCGTACTTGGGGATACCATGGGCAGCATCCAGCCTGTTGTCAGTCGCATTGATCGGCTTGCAGAGTTCAGTTATGGACCAGTTATAATCACGTCGAGAACCACCAAACTTTATTCGAAAATTCTGCTGCTACAGAATTCCTCTCAATGAACCGAGAGCTTGTCGCATCAACCCAAGATTTTACAATCGGACCAAACCGTCAGGCTGAGGATTCGATTTAATTGTACACGGAGTCATTGGAGCCTGTGAAATCGATGCGAAATAAGCCTAAACACTGAGCCTCTGGTATGGCAGGCTTCCACTCACCTCATTCTCACTTATGTTAGTGAAACATGGTTGTTAAGAATACAAGATACTAGGCAGATCGAGATCTTTGACCAATGGCGCTTTCACAGCACCTAGAACGTAAATTGGAGAAAGCGGGTTTCCATTGATGAGGTTGGACCGCGCTGCTCGACCATGGACACGTGTTGAAAACGCTGGAACGCCGGGGCCTTCAGTGATTTGGCTACGTGTTACGAAAGCTCGATACTCAACTCTCAGGGCAGGCTGCAGCCACTACACCGTGGCGTGGATAAGGGATATGGAATTCATAACTGGAACCAGAAATGAGTCTCACACTGCGTCAACTTTGCCATCGATCGTCACGCATGAGCTGCCATGATTGAAGATCTCCAAGCAAACGAATTTTCCTTCCGCATGAGGTAATCATTCAAACGTAAGATTAAAGGAAGCCCTTTTGAGTTTATTCATCAACTGGTCCGTTTGCTTTAAAGTTACTTCCAATACGTAGTAGTTTTGTATTAGCGTTTATGATTTTATACCATATATGTGGATGCAAATTTAAAACATTCATACATAATCACAGTGAAATTATCAGATATTGTCTTTTTCAAAGAAGTAATCAATTGCGTAATTCCGTGGAAATTTTCTTCTTATCAAATTGTAGACGTGCGAGATACGGCAAAGTAGAAAAATGTTATGAAAAGGTACGTACAAATAAAGGTTTGAACATTATCCGTGTGGATGATGTCAATATGGCTCTTAAAAGTTCATTGCACGAAAGGTGAAGAGTACATGAGATTATTTTCGCATATTTTTCACAATACATTTACAGATGTGTTTTCAAGAAGTCGGTGAATAAAAGTTGTTTTCACTATACCGATGGAGAACCACTGGGAAGCAGTATAACCAGCAGGGAGCAAGCATTGGGAAACACTGACAATCAATTTCCAACCTTAATGAATTAACGTCGATTAACGTAGATTAGCTTTCTTTGAATTTCTGAAGCCTGTTTAGTGGTGGGTGCTTTGTATCCTCAGACGATATCGTCCGCGTGTTTAAAGCCCGTGAATGTAGGAGGGATTGAAAAGTGTTTGACATATAATGAAAAGAAAAAAGGGAAAACACCCTGCCTTGTAGAACACCAGAAGGAAACGGACGAATAGAACATATCTTGTCGTTCAGGTATTTGAGATCATCGCGGATCAATCTACCAAAGTTTGGCTTAACACCATGTTCGATAATCAGATTGAGCAATACCGATTGATCAAGACTTCCAAAGGCTTTTATGTGATTTAGGAACACCATTCCGACCGTCTTACACTTCCTACACCGAGCGGAAACTACTGAGGGAAAAAGTGAACAACGGTATCAAAGGCGAAGAGTAATGAGCAAATTGATGTATGTCATCTTTGTCAGGCTCAATGAAAATCTGTGGCATTACTCAAATAATCTGAGCGTAACTGAGGTGTATGCGATGGGACGGTACTTCCCAGATTTCTTTCTAGAGGACGGATGTCATCTTGGCCATTCTTCACATGTCAAGAATGTTTTCGCTTATCAGATAGTCGTTGGATATGCTGGGTAGTTGCACGGAGAGTGTCTGCACGTACATTGAGTACCATCTTTGATAATTATTCCTCACCAGATGCTTTATTCATCTTCGTTTTCCGTAGCTGTCGGAGGTCCGTGGGGGATTCGATAGTCGATGGTGGTCTAGAACTGACAAAGTCCGGCAGGGATGTGCACTGTGAAACTGGGCGAAATTAAGAAGCGAGATTTTTAGAATCAATAATTTCCGTTTTGTGTTTATTGCTACTGCCGCGGAGGCTTTAGATAGCTCATTATATGCCAAGAAAAATAGCTTTTTAGGACAGAATTTGTTTAAAATTTAGTTGAACCATTTACATCAGGTTGGCTCAAAAAGGTAAGCCGCTCGACTTGAGTTATCTCTCCAAACTTATCGTTCTATTTTTTCACCTGCTTAGCTGTTTCATTCACGGCGATGAACATTTATCGTTATGAATGAAGAACGTTTCAATTGGACAATATTGATTACATAATAAAATGAAGGTAGTCAATGATATGTTTATACAGGATAAAAGTATTCTGATCTGGAAATACCGAACAATCAGTGGCGGCAATTAAGGATTTTACCTTTGTAAGTTCTCCTATGAGCAGTTTATTTGACTCATTATCATTGATAGCCTTCTAAATAATGTGCACTGGTTAGTTTTTTGCTGTATGCAGTGAAACGCAACTGTAGGATCTATTGATCAGAGCTGCTCAAGAGCAAATTTCTGGACTTGGAAAATGATGTTCTATTTGCAAAAACAAATTCTTATTGTGCATCGAGTCTGGTACGAAAATTTACCAACTTTGGTTGACCTAATGTGGTGAGGGAAATTCTCATACTGCTTATTAAAATAACACAAGCGTCTCATATCATTGCTTCGATATAGGCATAAAAGAGATCTGAAAACCTATTGATACCAGATGTTGATATTGGAGATGCTAGGTGATAGTTTCCAAGAGGCCTGGAACGAAACACATTCAAAAATGACGCTTACATTCACTGACGTAGAAACTGATTTTATCCGCCGAGTATTCGAAGACCAAGAAGTTGATTTACTCCAGATGTTGTTAAAACCACTTACAACATCCTCACCTTACTCACACACACTTGTAGGACGGTCCACTCGGTACAAAATGTACCCATCCAGGTGTAAAATTTCACTCGGATTTTCTTCGTGCAACCACGATTCTTATAGCATGATAATTTCAAAATTTTTGTACCCATTTTTTGTAATGTTTACTACATCGTCAACTTTTCCCCACAGAGAATAAATGTTGCTTTTTAAAGTTAGAGGAATCTAAATTTTTTCAACACTGCACTGCCTGTGACCAAGTTGCCAACCTACGCGGTGTTTCCTTCGTCTAACGCCTTGTGTTTCATAACCCATTTGAATTCATTTCTCATTTTGTTGGCATATTCAATAGTTATCAAGTTCGCACGATAGCAGACATTATAAACGTGCTCACGTACGATAGCATCAGTATCCTTGAAATCGATCAATAGTCGATTGATAGTGAATAAATGCACAAAACATTTATAGCACATTTTTAGAGCTAAATTGTTCTACCAAATTCAAAGGCCCCGCGAGTTCCATCCCTCTGTTTCTTCTGCGGTTTTTCTATGCTGATACAGCGCAGCTCTAAAGGGCTATTTCGATTTGATTCCGGCCCGCTGAGTAGGTACTGCACTGTGGCCACCTAGTCGCTTAGCTCAAGCACTTCAGCTATCTTGACGGAGTGCGAATAAATTGAAACCTCAAGTGGATTCCGAGAATCTACGATTGTGTTTTCATTTTAAACCTCTTCCTTTGTAATGGAGCAAGCCGGTTGGTCCCCAAACGCGTACGGTTCAAATTCACATTCTATTCAGGCAAGCGTGTTATTGTATAAAGCTGCATTACAACCGCATAGCGGGACGGCATTCATGCTGTTGGCAGCTTCCGTCAGTGTCAGTTGAAAATTGTGGAGTGCCACTCTTCTTCTTTTGACTGATTCTGTTGGGTTGTTTTGAGTGATGATTTCGATACATCGATAGCCTGCTCTATGATTAGGTCCTTGGTGGATGGTGTTTTAGGTTTGTTCAAGTTTGTATGCGGAGCTGGCATTGGCACCATGTTAGTTTCGAATTATCTTGAACGTAGTCTCGTGCAATTTCTCTGAACGCCTGTTTGCACGGACTCTATCATTTCTCCAAATGATTACTTTCTCCCTCTGCAATTCACTTCCCTCTGCGTCGTGATGATCACCTCCCCAACGGACGCAGAGTCCTACTCTAACCACAATCCTCCCCCCTCCCCTCGTAGAATGATATTTTCCTAGCAATCGAATAAATTCGCAGAATCTCGTTTACGGCTCTGGGGATCTGCACTAGTTTCTCATACGCATAACATCTCCATAGCACGTTTCAGAATCATAAAAGTAGCTGTTTTCCACCATTAAGCGCCATCCATCTCTCAAATTCATTCATCTATGGATTCCTTTATAGTTTTCATTTATTCATTTAAATTAATCCCGTTTCCATAGAATGCAAATTTGTTTGTTGTTCCTCGACTCCACTTGAGGAAGTGGGGGCTTGTTATTCAAAGCAAGCTTCATCATACATGTTATTGTCAGATTTTAATCGAGCTAGCTGAATCGTGCCTTCTTCTCATCTCTTGAAGCAGCAAACAAACAGCTAAATGCTTTGGCTGTCAACACTGAAATCAGTGTTGCATCTGTAGGGCTTTGTAAATTTAGGAACGGATAATTAACTGAAAACCGATTTCACAAATACTGAACGAAGACGAATTGCGCACATTGTTAGCATTTTGTTTAATCAACGCAATTGGTAACGTTAAACACACTGACTTCAATTTATGAACGCAAATGTACATTGCAGTAAGTAACATAGGAATGACTCGACACTATTACCCTAGAAGCACACCACTGGTTCTGTTTTTCTGCCGCTCATCAGGTGTACTTATTTGATATTCTTTTCCCAATTCATTCCCGTACTGCTTTCCAAGAAATGTGTTGTCAGCATATATATATACATATATATACGTACATATATATATATACAAAAAAACAATCAACACCGTTGTTTACAAAACTGTCATATTTAAATATATATCATTAGGTTGCCGAATCGCAGTGCAAAAACGTGTACAGGTCAAGATAACCAAACATAGATTTGAAGGGTCAGCTACACGATAAATGGTTTGATTGCATCAGTAACTTTGGTAAATGAACTACAAAAGCGTTACTCATTACCAACACTTTAGCACTGCAATTCATCTATATGCTCCCATCGACATGAGAATCAAACTATTAGGGTAATTTAACTGTTGGGAAACCCTAAATAAGAATAATTGACTTGCATTGGCATATTTCTTTTGCTACAAACCACTGTTGTCCAGCACCGAACTGTGGCAGTATAAAGCAATGGTTTTAGTCATGGCCATCATCAGTTTTGACCCCGATTTAACCTTCAATTCCTTAAAGGTCTTTTAAAATGTACAGTACTCATTCTACATGCTAAACACATTGCTGAAGCATTGATCATGGGCTGATAAACTAAAAGAGAACGCTGCACCTCAGATGATCAATAAACATTTGGTTTTCAATGGTTTGTCATCAAAAATGCTATGTGCACAATTTCTTTAGTTCACTAAAATGAGCGAATCATGAAGAAAATTTTCCAATTTTCACTGCGTATAGCCTCTGCCAACCAGACGTGATTTTGCTGTCCTTTGTCACTCTGGAGTATATTCAAACATTTCCAGGTTTTTGTATTACCCGGATCCATCACAAGTGTTACACGCGTTTCGTGCCTGGACCCGTGTGGACAACTGAACCACATACATCACTCGGTTTGATAAACTGGGATATACACATACAACTCTGATTGTCCGAACCCTCTTGTATCCCCACAGAGAATCACAGACAACGGGTTGTGGGCGTACGGGATTGCTCTTATTTACCCACAGTTGGCACACACGCACAAAAAGCAGGACACAAATCACTCAGCACGCGTCTGCCATTCATGCAGATGCTCAGACGTACACGCATCACAAAACCCCGCCACCCCTAACCACATGGCTGATCTTGATCTGGAACCGTAAACATTTGATTGTGTTCCTGGCTCCTGTTCCCTGATATTCACGTGTACACGATCTTTAGTAAAGCCATTTCTGTCGTTTATCAGGGAACGGATAATCATCACGTTGGTTTTCGTTATGCTGAGGTGGTTCGACGGTATTCTGCTGCCTTGCTTATCCCGGATTATTCCGGCACACGTTTTGACGTTTTGTCAAATTCTTGGACATTTCGTGGATACCATTTACACTTTCGGTTTCACTTATCAAGTACCCAAACACAGATCCAAGGCCATTAAAGTTACAACGCTTGTAGCCGCCGAGACAACTGACATCCACAACTGAACTACAATCAGATAAATTGATTCAATTAAACGAAATTCTATAGCTGAAAGTGGATCATATCACTCATGGGGGATGTGATAGCCCGAATCAATCTCCAAGGGCTGGGTAACCGGATCTTGTCCGAACATCGGACAAAATATAAGCAGATCAAGAGCAAACCAGTCATGTTGTGTCCGCTGCTTTCATTTCCGACGAATATTCCCCTCTAACCCACACATAATCTCGCCATCTGTCCCAAATGTCATCATCTTCTACTCATGTGTGCGTGCGTGCGCCCTTTTCAGAAGCTTCGGAGCCTCTGTAGGTATGCTACAAGTACGACGGCTTTTATTAGTAGATAACACTGTACAACTGGAAACATACTTGAAGCCATTCATGGTTAATTGAGAATAAATACTTCTAACCCACTTCATTTTTTGTTTGTTGCTAATCACTACTTTCCCGAGGTCACTGGAACTGCGCTTTTCTTCTACCACTTCAATGAAAAATCACCAAAAATACGAAGCTCTGGTTCATTCTTTGCAAAAGCTGCCCAATTATGTCGTCATTAATTCCACAAAGGACCCGAAACGGTTGGATGTGTGAACAATTTATGCACTCTATCCGGCCATTCACTTACCTTGACCAGGTCAGTAATGTTCTCCATAAACCGATGAAAGTTTGATCTATCGCACGCCGCCTAGAACTACTATCTGTCCCTTGTGCTTGGTAAACTACTTGTGAGCGCATACATTCCGCCAAAACCACTGTGGGCAATCTTCAAAATCTTTCCTGATTTATTACACTCACTAAATCATTTGAACCCCTGTGAGTATACTGATGTATGTTGAGGACCCACACCATCAATCACCAGCGCATCTCAAAAGCTCGCTAGTCCACATTCAGAAGTTCCTCAATACATTTTCACCTCAACCACGGGAGTCATGTTCAAAGTCCACCACTTGGACAATCAAGTCACGCTCCTCTTTAGTCGTTCTTTACCGCGACCGTTTTTTCGTCACCATTCCCGTTTCTTGTGTGATTGAAAAGTTTTGGTAAACAATTTTTACCAATTCTTGCAACAAACGGATTTTTCGGTAACTATACACTTTTACCAAATGTACAATGCGCTCACGGCATTCGTTAAATGTGTGGTCTCTTCTCAAAGCCGGGCATATCGTCCATCTTTCTTTTATGTCTTCAATTTAAAGCTATTTGTTTGAGTGATGGCGTGTATCGGGACTTCAGACGTGAACTCGCATTCACAAAAGAAATCCCGAGACTAAGTCACTTTCCGAGATTGTCTCCCGTCATGTGGCTCAATAACAATTATTTCATAGTCTCATTGTCCACTGAAGTTCCAATGAGAGTTCACAAAGTCCAGCGTCTGTGTCACACGACAATTCAGCATACAACTCGAGAGATTCACTGGTATTTTTATTTGTTACTTTATGCTTGCTTTCGAGATGAGAATTCACTTAACCGATTCAGTATGTCACTCCCGTCTGGGAGAACTCAAAGAACCGCCGGATTATTTGTTTCCTGTGAAAAAGTGCGAGAGAGCTGTACGCTGCTTCAATGATTTCTTCGCGGTCTTTGACTGGGGCCTGAATCATACGCACACCGTGAATGTAAAAATTCCGCGAAACCCAGTTCATCTGAACTACTCAAACTATTTACTTTCACAATGATACAATCTTCAAATGATAATAAATGTTTGTGTGAGAGCACCAAAGTATTTTAGGACACTGGCCGATTTGCACTCGGTATTCTGTGGAATAAAAACCATTTTTTCGATTGAAATCTACTTCCGCTGTCTGCTCTCTTTGCTCTGAAACACAATTTCTCCTTTACAAGATGCTTCAGCATTAAAACGGCAGATGGTCAAAGATGTAGTCAGTTCATCTGCTCCACTCTGTTGCTTGCGACAATCAGATCGGCACATGTACAATGGCAACATCATGGGGATACCCAGTGAAAATGAGCTTAACAAAAAAAATCATTATACATAAGATCTGTGAGAAGGCAACTGAGGATTAAGGTGTGGCTAACACTTTTGCAGACATAAAAATGAAGTGAATTATCTAGCGTACAAAAGGGTAATTTGCGCCTACAATTACGAAATAAAACTCATTAGAAATACTGCAATGTACGTTATGCTCTCTTTGACAGCTAGTTTCATTCTTCCACACATCGAAGCGTCGCGCTTTTGCCTAATCTTACTCTCTCACCTCTGACTGTGTGAAGCAAAAAATAGCAATGCCCATCAAGTCGAATTCTCCATCTCGTAGATAACAACAGAACGGAAATCCCAAAGTAGTGTTTGATTAAATGTTTGCAGGATGGCGGATTTTTAAATAAGTAAATTGTATTCTTAACACAAACAATAAACCACCACTATATGTGACCTCCGTCAACTCACTGATTTATACAAATAATTTTGCTTTTAGTGAAGAATAACACAATATGATTAGTATTGCAGCTCAAAAGATTATAAAAGGTATACATTTTGCCAATGACATTCCTCTGAAACGGTGTAATCCTCTGTTTAATTCCAGTGTAGTGGGAGCAAAAACCTGCATTTACGAAGTACGAAATCAGTCTGGTTTTTTTGTTTGTGTGGTCTTTGAAAGCCGAGGGTGACAGATTTGTTGGTTATATTTGGTCAATGTTTGTTTCATTCTAAGCTCATTAACCCCTAGTTGAATGACTTGCAACGCCCAAGCTGACCACGTGTGACTTGAGAAGCTTCTATCACTCTGTGTCGCTACTCATTTTCTTAAAAATGAGCTGTTAAAGCGCATATTCAATCCACCGACCATTTTCACCAGATAAGTATTCGACTTCAGCATAGGCAATGAAAACTGAAGGAGATATTTTGAAATTCGACGAAATACCTGCATAAATTGGAATACCTTTAGGAAAATCAAGCAAGTTCCAACTTTTGTATTTCACCACTAGTTGTGTTTTTTATTTACCATTGCGTATATGGATTTGGTACCGTTTCGTAACGGCTGTCTATTACGCTTTTTGTTGCAACGCAAGTCATAGATATAAACAAGTATATTTTTTAATTGCTCTGTAAACCGAGAATGAAGGTTGCAGTTAGATGAGCAAGGCATTGGCTATCGATCGAGTCAGTTTTGGATGAGAATTAACGAAAGTAGTTAACACTTGGCGGTTGGATAATTGAGAGAGTTTAATAAGCTGCATTAAATAATCAGCCGTTAGCGTAAGAGAGAATACTAATACCAATTCTTACATCAGTGGATTTAACCTAGGGTCTCGGCAACCCCATGGTTGAATTCCATTGTAGTTGAGATTTTTTCGAGATTCACAGCTTACTTTAAATCAAATGTATTTGCAAATATAGTGTTACCATTGAAATGAACAGTTGACAGAGTACCTAGCAATACTACTCGGATACAAATAAAGGTGCAGCATTATTGCATCACTAGTTGCCTTTTCATCAGTAACTTTCGCCCACGTGACAGCCAGTTGTTTCCCTGACATACAAAAGCTCGACAAGTGACTAAAAATGGCATAACCAATACCATGATATATTTTGCTTCTACCCGCAACAGGATACCTTGCGCACAGAGTTATATATATCATTAAATTGGTGTGAAAAAAACAGATTTTTCCATTTCAGTTATGCCGTAAACTGATCAAAACCAATGAGATTTCATCGAAATGTTTATGGCGAGAAGTAAAACTGTACTGCGTTGCCTAGACAGATTTTTAGGAGGGGAATTCTAGGGTTAAACCGAAATTCAAGGAAAGAGTATCAATACTATACACTTAAAGCGTCATATAAAAACTGTCATTTGAATGTGGTTTTCATGAGAACGGGAAACCGTTGTATTAATTTCTGATGAGTGTTATTGGTAAAGTAACCGACATTAATTGTCAAACAGCTTTCAGCAGAACATCCATAAACTGTGCTTCCGATGGTCTATACACATTCATATTTCTTGGAGCAGCATTGAGATACAACAGTTGAATCGTAAGTAAATATGTACCCCTAAATCCCTTTTCGAATTCCGGTACTGGGTCTCTTTCTTGTGGATTGTCCAAACTATGATGTCGGGTTGAGAAGTCCCAGGAAATTCTGCAAAGCTGTGATGCATATGAGGACAAAGAAGAAATAAAGAATAGATCTGTCCTTCAAAGGCAGGTATGTTTCGTGTTTTTCAAATTCAAATCACATTT
Organism: Echinostoma caproni; assembly: GCA_900618425.1. Classification (NCBI taxonomy): domain Eukaryota; kingdom Metazoa; phylum Platyhelminthes; class Trematoda; order Plagiorchiida; family Echinostomatidae; genus Echinostoma; species Echinostoma caproni. Next base: position 18,351 of record UZAN01039499.1, read on the forward strand.
CAATAAAATAGCATAAGGTGATGAAGGAACAATATATTTCAGTCGTGAGAGTTGCGAAAGGTACTGAAAACCTCATAGCAAAAATATCGAAACATGCTTCTAGGTGAAGCAACTAAAGGGAAAGATGTAAGTTTTTGTTAGTTGTCTTAGGCATTATAACTAGAGAATGATAGTCAATAAGAGAATGTTACTGCAAAATTGAATTTCAGGTAGCCTATACTTAAGTTCCACTTTAATCTGCTATTCGGGTTGAGGGCAGATTACTTTTCTGCATATCCGAGTCCCATTGTTAAGCATAATGTCAATTGAGGCTATCAATATCAGAATTATCCATGCAAATACATTTTGTTCAGAAGAAGCGGTGAAATTGGACGGAACGTCAGCCCCAATGTACTTCAGTTGCTGAGTAATTGAGAACCTAGGCTAAACCGTCTCACACAGTGATTCATATCACCAGTCAAGTCTTAGCAAGATGACCGATTTATCCGTCCATCTGGACGGGACTCGATCTCTTACTCGAGCAACCGAGGTTAATCTTTGCCGTTTATTCCTCTCCAACGCTCATTTGAACAACAGTCAAGATCACAATTATCTTGGTGTGCGGTAAGCGAAAGAAGAATTTCCATACCGCACCACGTGGAAACCTTCATGCTTGGTCGGTAGTTGATTGGAAACGATTTATTTCCTTCAGAAGAAAATGGCTAAGCTGGAAAATCACTGTTATGGAGCACGTTCAGTAGGTACTGCCGCATAAGTAATGCACCTCATTTGTACAAATACTGCCTTATTTAAGAGTCTCGACGGCAATGAGATGAAAAGCCGCTAGACGAAAATTCACTAAGTCTACTTTTAATGGAAATAGATTTCACTACATCAGATTTATTGCACCCACATGAAACTGGTGGGGTGAAACCATTTTATTGATCTCCATAAAATTTTCAATCATTCACTTGTCGATATTATTTCACTACCTAATCCAAGATACCTCCAATGCACGTTTTGTGTTGCAATCAGAATAGTCCGGGGATATATTTAGTGTGATGACTCGTTATGAGTTCATAGTTCGGCGTTTTATTTGGTAAGATTATGAATTGACAAAACGGAGTGATGATAGTGCACGTGAGAATGTAATCCAGTTTAAGCTGCGTAAGGGCAGGCTACAAGCGTCCAAAGAAAATAAAATCCTTCCCAACTTTGGGTCGATTTCAAAACAATCGTAGTAGTAAATTCCTTGTAATTTGTTTTTGTCTGTGAAAGGCTTGCCGTTCCACTGTTGTCTCCCGAGTGACAAATAACATCATTTATTATGATCATCCAGTTTCAAAGATTCGTATTCACCTTTTGTATTCATATTATTCATTTACCCAAAATGGTTTTTGACAGTGATATATTGATAAATATAAATTTATCCAAAACGAGCACTCGGTCTACAAAGAGGCCACACAATAATATACAGTCACTTGTCTCGATATCCTAGATCCCGGAATAACAGTCGTTCCCCACCACTTTGACATCAATGCCCTACCGATTGCCAACTTATTAGGTGAATGATATCTCCTTATGTCAAAATCGAAATAATCTTTTTGAAAGCGACCAATGTGGGTTAAGTAAATACCTTGGAACATTTCCTCTCAAGTACGAAGGAAATGAGCTGCTTGTTCTACATGACGAACACGCCTAACTACTACTAAGAACGACTCTGTGTTTTCAGGTTTACCCAAATCTACAAAGCCCAACCCGTGCCCTACAGATGACCCCTGATAGCAGCAAATAGTCTCATGAATTAGTATGATTGTTTCTTTGGACTAACTTGTCATTCAGAGAATCTCTAGAAATCACTAATCCATAAACGGACTGCTCGAATTTCTGTCACAATCAAATACTCACTGTATGTGACACTTAAACGAAACTTCAACGCCCTTCCGTACGTGACCAGTAGATAGTATTTCTAGATAATAAATCACTTAAAGATCAATTTTGCTTCAGTTATTCATCCAGCAGGCAAATTCATTCACTTATTCATGCATTTGGCTTTTTTGTGTCTTAGTGATTCGAAGATACAGGCACAATTTACGGTTGAAACATCTGTCCTTTTGTCCTCGTTTAAGGAATAACCGTTAGTTATCTGAAGTAAATATCCTGTTATTATGAAGTGGCTGGTAAAATGTTGCTAAATAGAAATGAAAATGTGAAGAATTGGCGTAGTGTTGATAAAATTTGAAAATACCCCCGGGGAGTTTTTTTAACCGTCGCGAAGCGTGTCACATATCATTAGGTGTATTTTGTGAATGATCATGTTTAGCCTCTTAACAGCAGACAACAATCTAACAACGATGCGAATAGGACAACAATTACACATGCAATTAGGATTCTTTTGAAGGTCAAAAATAGTACTGAACAGTTGTTTTGTCCTCTTCGGGACTCGTCCGTAGTGCGAACATTTGTGACCCTGTCATTACTCGATCCACAAACTTTCGGATTGGGGGTAAACGCGGTGACATCTGAGCATTACTAACGATAGTCATTGCCTTGTGCGCATGGCACTATCGAGTCAAATGTTAAATGTTTCCATTGATCCATTAAGTTTTTCACAGGCACTGAACACTGTAAATGATTCTAGGTGGGTGTTCCACTCCTTATGAGATCTTTAATTTCCCACCAACTGGTGCCTGTGGCTAATTCAAACATTAACTGTCTAAATAATTATAACACGTTATATTTTCCATGATCTATATTTGACCAAGCAGTAAATAGACACGCTATCGTCCGTAGATTGTAATCATAATGTAATCACATTTCAGTAGTCAACAGTTATTGAACAGAGGAATATTGGTTGAGCAACTGTGATCAGTTAAACCCCGGTAGAATGAAACATGGACGAACTAATTAGAACTGAGTATTAAATGGATAAAATCACCAGCTACCTCTTGCCAGCCTTCGGTTCTTCATTCACTGCCTCTGGAGGGTTCCACGATTATTTTAACTAGGTGAAATAAAATAAACTTTCGTTGACGTATTCTAAAAGTAGTACCGCTTGTTGACCTCAGAATTTCCAAGTGACTTTATTCATTTACGAAAGTTTGTTGATGGTAGACTACTGCACTGATTTTAGTTGCGAAAATTTTCGACCACGTTGCATATTCTAAAATTTAAATCGTTTTACTGTCCTCGGTGCGATGGTCTACGAGTTAAAAACTGTTTGAATATTGAGGTAGCCTTCTGTGAATTCTATGCAACCCGTCACGAGCAGGACAGTAAGTCTGTGTTCACCTCCTCAAAATTACATCAAGTTGACTAAAGCTTCAGATAAATGCTCTTTAAGGTACTGGAGTCAGTAATCTTATGCTGCAGTGTACAACAATTGTTCATCCAATGATTTCGGATAAAAAAGTGAAATAAAAACCAAGTGAACAGGCAGATATTCATCATGTTTGACTGAATGTTCAACAAGGGTTTTGAATTCCGTCACCAGTATCCAAATTAAGTTAGGAAACAGACATTCATCACCGATTCTGAGAACCATGGCTCATCCTAAAACGTAGGCAGTACTTTGTGCTTGCTAGGAACGGTATTTCAACGGGCAAATGCGGGTGTGGTCTGCTGTTGCTTGTTCAGGACGTATGCATCACTGATGTAATTTTGGACGGTGACATTCGAAACAGAAATACTTTGTAATCTCCAATTCAATTTTATATTTCCAACTTATCTCGGGTAGCCAGAATCGAAGACGGAGTGACACCATAAAACAATTCATATGTGGATGAATCCTCACATTCAATTTTTTGGAGCCTCATTCTCTTTCACGGCACTGAAAAACTGACTCCGTGGTAATTGATCAAAGCATCTCAACAAAGAATTTGTACCCCCACACGTCCGGGATATTGATAACTTTAGAGAGTAGAGTATAAAATTGATGGAAATATTTGTGATGACCGATAAAGAGCATTGAATAGCTGTTTACTACTGTTTAGGACTTGTCAGCAGTGCATTCGTTTGTGTCCTCGTTCCTGGCAGGTGTCTGTGAACTGTGGAATGGATTATGAATGTTATAGTGTTAATAACACCGCGATGTCGGTAGAGAATTATATTCGCCGACCTTTCGGTTACCGTGGGTAACCTTTCTGAAGGAGGGTTTTACAATCAGTCGAATGGATTATTGCAAATTTGCTTTATTTACAGTATGTGATCCTTTGCACTGATGCTATCGGTTACGTCCGCTAGAACGATAAATAGCAAAGCAAGAAAAACTGTGGGTATTAAGAAAAGCTTTTAGTGAAACAAAGACAATTTTGAGCGACGCATTGGGTCCATCGAAAATCCCTTATTTTGGTTACTTCAATTGAGAAATTCCGCCTCAGTTTATCTGAGTGCATTCTTTGGTGCTGAAGTAAAGTGGGCTCCATGATTCGTAGCTTGGATTTTAAGCAATAATGACAATTTTGAGGTGTTCCACCCGTCTGACCTCGCTGAATAACATCTGGCTTCTTGAGAGTAACATTAGTTAAATGTGATTGCTCGTTCAATCGCAGTTGTCTTTTATTTGGCAATTGTTGTCGAGTTAATTCCGATATGGTTGTAGATCTGAGTGGGTTATTTACCATTATTTCTTATTCCCTTGTAAGCACATCAACTGGACACCAATTTCGATTGATTATCACACTCTTGTTGTTTACTTGTTGTGGTATGTCGATGTTTATTTTCCTACTGTTGCCCGTAAACGCACAGCGATCTGGCTAAGCACGCGAGTTCAGCGAGCTATCAGTTCTGGTTCACGCCAGCTATACCGATGGCATGCCTCAAGTTGCAGTTGGCCTATCCAATCGATTGATAAAGAACCATATCGGCCGATAGTTCTTGTAGGCGTATGGTGTTCAACTTCTGGCATGGAGCTGCCAAAACACATTATCCAGTATAACATTCGCTGTTTTTGGTAAATAATGTCATTTTCTGTGATAAAGTTCGTTGTCCTCGGGGATACTCATGCATACTCATGGCATTTAATATAATTTTCAACTGCTTTCTGTTGATTTACTAGCTACACTGTCCTGCGATAATCTGTTTTATCATTAATCCCCATATAATCACCATTGCACGGGTGTTTAAGTCCCTCCGTTCCGTCCAAAGCATAATCTCGGTATATATCTTTTACCCTACTTAGCTATGATGTCTGCGTCAAAACATTTAGCGATATGATGATTTATGTTCTTAGAAATCACACTGGTCTGATTCTTTTTCAGATTCTTATACAGTCTTTGTTTTATTGGTTTATAAGAAGTCAACGGGAACTTCTGATAGATGAGAATTATTATCAAAATTATTTTTGATGCAAATCAGTAGTCTGACTATGAAGGACTGAAAACGAATATTCCCCTCCCGTCAACTTATCCAAATATATGACATAAATTTCGCATAAAGATCATAACTATAGATACTGGTGGTCTTTGGATCACAACGAGACGTTATTTTGCAATATAATCGTCAACGGTATTGCACAAAACACTGCGCGTTGTAACCGGTGGAACATTTGCAAATGAACATGACCATTCATTCTTCAACGCAATGCACAATGCAGATCGTGGTAGGATGAAAACCGTACCATTGTTTCTAATTACACAGAAACGGAAACGAATGTTGCTTTGTTCCAAATAAGAAAAAGCTAACTCAAATAATGGAGCTTTTCTATTTTATTTTTATTCTCATTTTGGCTACTTATCATGTTTTCTTACAGACGCATTGTATCAAGAAATAAAGTCCATTTCAAAATGTTTTCGAAATAAGTTCTCCGCGTAAGCAATGTGTTTACAATTTCTGGAGTTTCAAATTTCGCACTACGTTTCCGTTTCATCTACGGTATTGACAATGTACGTGCTACGAAGAGCAGTGGATAGCTTTCTATTGCATTTTGCGGCTCCCTAATATCAGGTATCACTTGTATAACGCTGTTAAGACTAGCGTTGCACGTCTTCAGATTTACATTTAAAACCTTTACGTGGTTAGCGGCAAACACTCAGAGCTATTGAATGCAATAACTTCCACGGCCTCGATCGGGTCCACGCGAAGTTCCCGCTATGATCGTTGTTCAAACTGATCTTGATCGTGGTCGGGTTAATAAGGGGTTCCGGCGTGGATGGATTTCCAATAGCCAAAGGGCATCTTGTTTGAATTTATCTCTTTGCTTCCTGAAAAATGTTTGCAGCAATGGAACGTTGATTCTTTTTATTAGGAAAATCTGCTGCGGCACAAACGGATGTTGTTGCTCGCAAACATTAGCTAGTATCCGTGCGAAGCAACTATTTATGAGATTATCCAATTTAATCGAAAAAATAGGTTTTTCACCTCAGTGAATTTTCACCCGAAATAACGCCAAAGTATTTCTTCGGCTTGAGTCAAGTTCATTTATACTCCGTTTCATCTTATCTGTTTAGAAAAGCGCATTCTTGTTTATAGCTTGTACAGGAATATCACTAAACACATATGATAGAAGAAAGTAACCCAATGTAATCAAGGAAACTAACGAGAGTTCTCGTTTAGATGTAAAACCTCAATTTAATGAAAAAATGTGACCGTAATTTCTTCCTCATCGTTGGTCAATATTGTCAGGTGATTCTTCAGTGAATCTTTTCGTTTGTGACATTTTCTGATAGGGATGAATGGAACCGTTCCTTGGATCAGGATAAAAGCGGAATCATGATACTAGGGGCTTAGTTTTGAGACCTTTATGGTCCTTTGTTCAGAAATATGTGTATCAGCTACTGTAGTCATATATTGTGTAGTATACTATTCTGACTAAATCAGTATTATGTTTAAACGTTTTTTCACTCCTTGTTCCTCACGTCCTTTAAAATGCATTTTCCATTGGATAATAAAAATACTGCAAACAGTTACATAGGCCTCCAATGGAATTTCATCACAAGTTGTGAGGTTTTTCATGCTTACTGCCATGTAACTGCCTGATTGATCTTTTAATTTCATCACATTGCCGTTCACAATGATTACTGTAATGCGATCTGTCAATATGTCTAAAGTGTATTACACCATATAAATTTTTGTTCTTTCTCCTTCGAATGAAATAATTTCTTTACAGCACAATTCTTACCGGGTTATTAGTTTGATGTATCTCATCCGAGTATATCATGGCTAAACTTATTTAAATTCGAAAGTAACTTCTGAATTTCTCTTATGCAATTTAAATAGCAAAACCACTTGCCAACGTTTGTCCATGAAATATATATATGTATCTAGAGTGAGGTAGGCAAACATAAACTGACCAACATTTTCATGATTTACGTCCTCTTGTTATCAATGTTTACTCTACAAAACAAATAGTTCTTGATCTCATATTGTTTGTGGTCGTTGTTATTCTGCAACATTGAGATGGTGCCGAATCAACCACAAAACTCATGAGGATAGGAGGAGAATGTTTTAGGCTGAACGAACCTACAGTCTACTAATGTTCCAAAAGTCGTTGAATTTTTCGAAGGTTGAAAGACTCAAATGCGGGCGAGCTGAACACTCTAACACTCTCAATAGTACTTCTTCATGAGGTTTATTTACCAAGTTTTGCACATTTCGACTTTTTTCTAAAACAAATGCAGCCGCCACTCTACGTGCAATGTTTACAAGCAAGTCAGCTCTGCACAAACCTCAGACATAAGTTGCCCATCGTCTGTTCACTTGCACATGAGACAATGCTCACAAAGGATCATTGAATACAAACTGGAGCAGCTGAACATGGGGTGCCTGGAAACAGTAGATAGTGCATTTGCTGCCCATCTCATTTATACTACACGGGTGATTATGCGTTCAATGTCTTCTACAAATATCCTCAAAAACACGTTCAAGTACGTTCAATAAGGTCTTCATTCAACGGCAGAACCAGTGGAAAACAAAATTCCGAATCCGTCATTATGTAAACGGTGGAAACTAGTTGCAGCAGTCTAGTTACCTTGGTCCCGCTTCAAACTACGAGACAAACCGAAAAATGACCTCAATCATTCCATA
>UZAN01039499.1:26802-37062 GCA_900618425.1 Echinostoma caproni
GTCCCGCTTCAAACTACGAGACAAACCGAAAAATGACCTCAATCATTCCATAATGATTCAACAAGAGGTGATACGCTGCAAATGAAAGGAAGGTCATTAGAGATCTGCAGAATTGACTATCGTCCTCTCCCTCTTTCTCCACTTTCCTTCATAGAAATTGACATATGTTATTGTTCTTTTGGTTTTTAGTAGATAAACCAATCACATTAATTTACTACTTATATATAAACTTGCACTACTGTAAGTGACAGAAGATACATTTGATAAGATGAACTTGCTCACTATATGCGCTATTCTTATAGGAATCTTCAAAAACTCAAGATTTTCAAAATTACTAAAGCGTTGAGGTTACTCACAAGTTACATTCATACTGACAAGTATGTTTCTCAAGTTTGATTTTTAAATCACCATCTGAAAATGTACTGTTAGTTTTGTGACTTTTCAAACAGTTTCCACTGGTAATCAATCATTAATTAAGGTTCAGACAATAAGGAGGTATAAAATTCTACCACTGGGTACCAACTAACTTTCTCANTCTCAGTTAAGTCTAACGCTGCTTGCTGGGATAGTTGACTGCCATCTCGTCAATACAGTATATGTACCGGTGACTCTCCGTATCATCAGATCAGTTGTCATTAGGATTGGTGGTAATCTAGTGATGATTTTTCACCACATTTAAACTGCGTAGTGCATTGTTTGTGATGCTACCGGGCTTTTATATATTTCGAATAAGTATAAATCAAATTAGGTTTATGTAGTTACCAAAACTCGGTTTAGATAGAATTTCGTTTTGTTTCACCTTTACCGTTCACACTAGCTCAGTCAACCTAATCTATTGAATCCCAGTTTTAGAGTTCGGATTCAGCAATGAGCGAATCGATGACATATGAAGGCAGACACCCAGCTTTTGCCCCCTACTGATTATCGCATTTGAACGGTTGGATTGTGTGGGATCTGATACGTTAATTCACGCTTGTGCAAGCTAGTTGGAGTTTGCAAAGAATAATGCGTCGCGCCCCTTGAACGGCTGCACTACAATTTCTCTTCACCGTTGCATTCTGGAATTTATCTACCCAAATTGCTAAATATGCGTGCAGTACCCATGTACACAAAGGAATTCACGTTAAAAATTCAAGGCTGTTGTTATAAAAAAATATACTGGTATGCTTGAAGTGCCATTTGCTAGTCAAGTGCACAAATACTGCAAAGGCGGAAACCGAATTCGTGCCGGTTGGCAAACTGCCGTTGGTCGTACTACTTCCAGCAAAATGACTGTACCATTGTGAGTAACTATGTCCGTTCTGTATTTGAGAAGCTTCTAGACTTATTCTGCCTGCTCCAGCGAAAGGAATTTCGCACCTATTGTGTCTTGTGTCTTTACGTGTTATGGGTCAATGAGGGTGTGTACGATTCCGTAGTTCAACTGGATAATTTCGTCTACTTCAGACAGAATAGATAACGGTGTAGAAAGAAGTTGGGGGGTGGTGAGATTACTTTCATTAATTCCAATTGGTGTGGCAAGTCTAAAGTACTTTTTAAGTATTCACAGAATGGCGTTGATTGCTTGACTGTCGTCTGTCACCCCGAATTCTCCCGCTTTCCTTATATCATCACCACTAATTTATACATTACACCCCAGTGTGGATTGTCAGACATTGACACATTTTAGGATAATTTCCTACCTGTTATTGCCCCATCTCTTGCTGACAGTTTGCACCGGATAGCAGGTGACTTTAACTACACTCCCTGCACCCTTTATTGTATCTAAACCTTAGTAACCTGATTAACAACCGGAGGAAACTCTCATCTAGACCATATAATTACAAACCACGCTGACACCTTTTCCACCAAACAGTTCTCCTTAGGCACGAGTGATCACAACCTGATGCTGGTCAGACTTATGAATTACACACATTCAGGATATTTTTCTTTTACTCGACCCAAACACCACGTTCTGTCAGCGAGGTCATTCCCCAGACAATGTGGCCTTGCTTAGGGAACCTCTTAAGGGGGTTACCGATTGTTTTCTTTTAAACACAACCTGCTTGTCCCATGTGACATTTCTAACAGAAGTGTTTAACTGTGTTTGCTTTGTGCTGTTCTATGATAACTCTGTTCCTTCAACATGGTAGAATATCAAAAACCTTTTCTTAAATGCCTTCCTGTGAAAAGGAACGTGTTTTAAATGTTGCAGGAGTGCCGAAATGCAACGGTTATCGTTTCTGATCAAAGGGGAAATAAGAGGGTTGGACGCCCTTTATGCAAGTACGTTTTTGGGACGAGGAACTGTAAATCTATGTGGCGTGGAATCAATCTACGCTGCAGGCAGAAGAAAGATTTCCAGTCCCTCCACTGATATTGAAAAACTGAATGCTGTAGTTATTCATTCTTCGCCCGATACACCACAGTTATGTTGATTCTACTTCTCCGAACATACAACCTTCGTTTGATACCATCACCTCTAGTGAGATGTATGAACACGTGTTCTCACAAGAAGTCGACCGCACCTGGCCTAGACAACTTAAGTTCCACCCTTCTTAAAACATGGTGCTCTGCCAGTGTCCCACACTTTTGCAAACACACAGTTAATCTTTCACTCGAACTCCTAACTATTCCGGACTGACGGCGCCCAGTGAGAATTACTCCCATCCCCAAAGGAAAGTGAAAGGCCCTAATAGCAAAGCGTTTCATACCAATTGCTTTCACTTTCACTGATTTGAAATTGATATAGCCATCAGTAACTCATCGTCTTCAGTTGTCCCTTACCACCCCCGATGGCACTTATCAGTTTGCTTACAAACATAACCGCTCTACATTAGATGCCATTTTTTCTCTAGCTCATTTCGTCTGTAAGTATCTTAACGAGAAAGCCAAATGTGTGCATGGTGCATTTCTGGACTATTCTTCCGCTTTCGGCTCCGTGTCCCATTTCTCTTTTAATCAACAAGCTCCAATCTTTTGGCTATCCCGCTTCTCTTCTCGAATGGCTTACTGATTACTTTCGCAAAAGATATCAGTAGGTTAAATTGGGAAGAAGACAGTCAACCGCATCCCTCAATAGTTCAGTTGTACTTCAATGTACTGTCCTATTACCCTATCTTTATCTTACTTATAGCACTGACTTACCTGTTACTCCTCCTGTTCGACATTTTAAGTATGCTGATGATATCACCATTTCTGTTTCCATATCTAACCAATCGGAACTGGTTGAATATAATACAAACCTATCCCACCTAGTTTCACATTCCACTTCTTCCGGTCTTAATCTTAATCCTGAACAATGCCTTGAATGTATTTTTACTCTAAACCGTACGCCCTCTCCCTCTGAAAAGATACAGATTCATGGAAAACCAATAAGCAGGGTCAGCCATATGAAGTACTTAGGTGTCAAACTTGAAATTAACCCTCGCTGGTTCTTACATAGCCAAAAGGTTGCTCGCAAGTTGAAAAGTCTCTGTTTTTAGATAAGAACACTGCGCCAATTTTGTTCTGACACGTCGCTTGATTTCAAGTTGCTGAGACTTGAGACGTCTTTCAGTCTGACGTAACTAACTTTGATTCAAAATTAAGTTTTCAGTCAAGTCTTGTGAAACTACTGTGAGATAGCAAAGAAAGGAGTATTTTAAATTCTAATGCAATGAATAACCAAGTTAATTTGATCGACAGTTTGTTCTGAAGAAAGGCAACTAACTTGGAATTTCCAGTAGGAATGCATAATCCGCACTTTTCAATATCCTTTTTTTATATAAAACATACCCAGGCGCATTATCTCATAAAAGACCGGAACAACTAACTAGTGCATTTAGAAACTTCCCGTTGGCTTTATTCTGTTTTGAGTGGATAGGATTCAGTAATTAAGGTAATTGCCTAACTGTTCAGTCCATATATATATTTCTGTCCAGTTAATCGTTTAGTTTGCACCATGCAATTTGGTTTCGTCCAAAGCGTGTCGTGTACAAATGGTGGAGAGATTTCAGACAAATGTAAACGTTGATTGCCCTATCCAATGCATTTAACTACCAACGCTTTAGCCATGGTTTAAAATAGTGTCAGATCTGACTGAATGTCAGAAATGAACGGTATGGAAAATGCACTGAAAGAATCCAAAACGAGTATATACGACGTTTTGTCTTCTTATACTCTAAGTGGAAAAATCGGACACCAACGATCTTCTGGGTCGACTGTGAGGCACATCACATCGGCGTTTGAAGTTGGCGGAATAAAGAAAATCAGTTCCTGCACGAAACTAGTAGAATATTAAGTGAAATTAAGCAAACGACTTTTAATTTTATTCCAGGCGGTGTATAAAATGTAACGGTGTAGAATTTTGCCGAGACTGAGGTAAGTGATTGACAAGTAAATAAATGCTCCAGGTGAGGGACAAAAATGCAACGAACGGGAGCTCTGAAACTTAAAATAATAACGGGTTTTCTATCAAGAGGACTAGTCGTCTACTCTCCTATGATATCATTATTTATCAATGTTTTCAGTCACATGACCAAAATACGTTTTAAGATTTATAATGGTGAGATGCAGCAAAATCTCCCTGGAGGTAAATCGTGCATTATTATGGAGATAATGTTTTCTCTCGTGAGTCTGATTTCTTGATCGACTCGCTTCACCGTTTAATTATGTTGCGCAAACAACAGATATCACGAGATAGGATTTTTTGTGCATTGTGTGAACTGTGAGCCACCAGATTGAAAACAATATAAGTTGATTCAGAACATGAACCATGATTTTCATAACCCCATAAGCTGATACGTTAGAGGAGTGGCACAAACGAGCATCGAGCAGATGGTCGAGGCAAATCAGCATAACTGATTCCAGGTCTTATGGGATCAATGAAACGCAGTTAAAGACCGGTATGGTGGTTTTCAATTTGCACATTGAAAAATGTTCCGTAAATATTGATTGGTTTTCAGCAGACAATATGCGTTACGACATAATGACCTCGTGAAAATAATTACCGTTTTTGCGCGTCAAACAACTAACTGGAATCTGAGGCTTCGTTTCCTGAAATGGGATGATATGGTGCGTACTATTTAACGACAGGAAATAGCTTCTGCAGGTGTAAACTAGTGCTGTTCAGAGTCTGAAATGGTAATTTGAACAATAATGTGATAACAGCGATTTTATTCTCATCGCATTATAATCCCATTTAGTGGCTGCGATATTCGTCGGCAAACGGCATGAGTTCATTTTATGCGTTGATGACCAATTATTTCGTCGATCGATTAAAACTCTGGTTAGTTATTGTCACTCATTTGTGCGGCGAATAAATATTTCTGTATATTCGCTACAATGTCCGTGTAGATAAGACCTTCTGTTACCTTATTGTGAGTAACTTTCGCGTTTAGTGATCTACTTGGTCCACAGATTCAGCGTTATTGAGGTTTTGACACATTTGGATAATTAATAATGCACCTGTAATTCTAGATTATTGCTTAAAAGATAAACAATGACAAGTTGTCCTTATTTAACAAGAGCCTAGAGACATTGCTGTTAACACGCATCTGCGCTTAGTACTACTGGATGTTTTTCAACTGTAGCGGACAAAATGTCGGTAATAACCTCAGCTGCAGTAACTCATTTGCAGTTATTTCGCTTGAAAGGGATTCTTTTTTCAGTTTCGTGTAACGGGGTTGAGACCGGAATCACCGACGACGTCTGTTTGCTTACTTCGTGTGTCTGCGTTCCATTAACTCAATTGAATTCCTTGGTGAGACATATCTAATGAAAGATAAACGTGTGGATTAAAATCACTTATTAGCTAGTCTTATCAAGAACTCCACGCGAGAACTGAACGCAAACGGAGTGCGACATAAAAACTCTCATTGGCATCAAACTGTAGGATATGCAAACAAAACCACCATTGATACAAAATATAGCTTTATCCGAACAGAGGATTCTAGTTATCAGTCAGATAAATCAATATTATCATATTGTAATATGAATGTGTCCCTGTGGTAACGAATATTGACACCTTTACATGATGGAACGAATTCTCACTAAACTCAGTCCAGTAAGTACAAATCTTAGGAGTCGAGGATGTTGCCTATATGATTTTATGTATGACCCGAATTTCACAAAAACGGATTTTATGGGGCAACAAATGTGTATTCATTGTACATAAGTGTTCTATTACAAAACGCACAACATAATAAACCCTACGGAAGTGATCCACGTGAAATTCAATTTTATAATGATGAAAACGGAAGTCACATTGAACAAACGTACTGAACGACGGAGGCAATCTGATTTCCAATCACTAGACGCGATGACCGTTTGTCGACGACAAAACCCTAACAACACAGCCGGAATCGTTTTGTATTTCCATCGGCCTTACTTCTGTTGTCGTTCCGGTTGACTTTGAATTGTCAATTACTTTGGCACTTCGGTCAGGTGTTCTTTGGCTGTATGAAGACATTTTACGCTTGAAAAAGTTACGCAATCTGTCAATGAAAAACACATGACAAAACTCTTGTCGAAACTGCTGAGACATGGAAGTATAAATCACAAAATTTGTTGATTCATTCACCAACGTCGTGAAGTCAATAAAATCACCCAGATGTTGATAAACATTTACGTAGAAATTTTCAATTAATTGCAAACAAATAACAAGGATTCCTTGGGGTAATTCCACAATAAGCACAGTAATTAGAATTGCCAATAACAAGGTGGTTGTTCGATTTTCTGAATGCTGCTGTTGCTGTGATCTGTCATCTTTGCAATTGCTTTTTAAAAGTTGTTTCACTTGTTTCCTGGCGGACGTCTGTTGCAATGCTTTTCTGCGTCGAATAGCGCGTTTCATTTGACAGATAAGCAGGAATGTTAGGATCGACAGAAGGCAACACGGGACAATTTTAAATACACTTGCTTGCAACCATGTATTAATTGCGTATAATTCTTTCTTCCGCCATACAGCATCCTTCGAAGTACCATTCTCTTCAAGAGCCTCATATCCCACAGAAAAATAAACATCGTAGTTGTTCGTGTAATTTCTGTTAGTCGAAGACTGATCTGTTATCCACTGCGTCCCGTAGCACTGATCAACATAATTAATCATTGTGTTTGGTATGACAAATACAACGCACGCGAAGGCTAAAAAAATCACGGAGAGAAGCGCTCTCCGTTTGGTGGCCAGTCTTGGTCCGACAGTTGGAAATCCGATATATAAATAACGAAACACGGCCAAAACCACGGCTATCCACATGGCTAATGAATGAAATATGATTAGTCCACTGGCTGCGGCAGTTTGATATATCACCCAAGATTTGTAAGGACTGTACATGGGACTGCGAATGGGATTGGGACGGACAATGTAAAAATGATATAAGGACGGAACGTAGATAAGCATTGTGATCAAGTCAGCCACAGCGAGCCAGAAGAGCAAGTGATTTGTAGCAGACTGGGACATTGAAGTTCTGGTTAGAACGAGAATATTGGCCAAGTTTGTTGGTATGCCGAAGAAGCACAGCGCCAGACTGAGTGGCCCATGCAATTCGCCGAAACGTTGACCAAACTGAACTAGAACAGTAGGTTTTCCTGCTGAAGTTCCATTTTCGGCATCTAACTGTGCAATTTGCATGAATGGACAAGGCCGTATAACCTCAGTCCAATTGTTAGAATTGGCCATGTCCATTCGAATAAGATCTGAGAAAAAGGATCGGTTGCTATAGGCACATGGGTTTGTAACTGGGAGAGGAGAAACAATACTATTCTGAATTATTTTCTTACGCACGTGAATATATAGGCGACTAACAGGCGAGACTATTGGCAAGCCGAACTGCAAATTGCTTCTCATTTAATACCTGGCAGCTGATTGGTCAAAATTCTACCCAATGGAATAACATTCGGTGCCGTTGGGGAAAACATAGATTATCATTGATTTTGTTGCAGAAAAAAACTAATTCTTTCCGAAAGAGAGAATCCAAAGTTGTTTTTGGATGACAGATTAAAAATGAATTTAGATTACCTTGCATACGTGGGTCATGTGCCCAAATGACCGAAATTGCTACGTGGTTCAATCATGTCTGAATAATTGCAGAATGGCCAATACACCAGACTTCCACGAACATGTGATTGAAAATGTCTACCATAAGAACCAATTGGTTAAATAATTTATGGAATCCTTTCGAAAAGACGATTTCATGAAAATGTTTCCTTACAAATCAGACGGATAGTTCCGAGGTAGGAATTTTTCAGCTGTTTTTTTTGTGGAACTAATTTTAATTGCAGTCAAGCATTGCGATAACCCGGAATTCTACTTTCTAGTTACATGGTGACAGTTTACGCAATTTGGATTTCACAAGGATTATTATTTATTCTAGGATTATTGAGTTGCCAATTGTTTCTTGGGTTTTTTAACGTTCGGATCTGTGGGCAAACATTATTAACGTTCTTTTGAGGTGTTGAATGTACAATAGAAGAATTATCATTTGAAAAACCTTATTCTAGAAAGGTGTATCACTTGACTGAATGACTGTACTAGAATTGTCGGAGGGGCAGAGAAAAAGAGGTCAGACGAAGCAGTCCCACGCGTCAGATAGACCGCTGCCAAGAATGATTAGATTACGATTATCATTGCTGTATGGTGTGTGGTTTCAATATGTTCAGTTTTCCTTGGAGCAAAGAAATACAGAACAAGCCGGGCTAATAAAAACCATTTTGAGTTCTTTGAAAACATTTCATTCACTTTTACATTGCATATACTTGATTGCAGCAGATGACAACTGCTGGTGGCTTCTTTTCGTTTCCAGTCTCGGATAACCGGGAACGTTGGAAATTTTAACAAGAAAAGAGGGGAGTATAAGTTTCATCAATGCGTCTGAAACGAAACACGTGAATCCAAGCTATTACTCATTCAATACACATATACACCCCATTGTCAACAGATATCTTTTTTCTGCTTTTGAGGATCGATCATCTTGAATAAGTACTGTAACTCAGCTACGGACTGATGGTAGTGTGTTCTGCGAGCTGAAAGTGTTGTTGTACTGATAATTTTGCTAACCTGGTTACGAAACCTCAGTGAACAATAGTTCAAGCTCGGCAAACACAACAAAGCGAATGTCGGCATCCCGAGCTACAGTCGTTGCGTATTATTCAATAAGGGAACCTTTTATGTCGTTTCTGATGCATTCATGAGAGCAGTGGCCGCATTGGGAACTTGGTTCCTTTGCAATGTTTGATGTCAGAGATTATCCTAAAGAGGGTAAAAGAATAGTAGACAGCTTTCATTGCTTTGTTCGCAAATGCCTACTGCACTACATTGTGAAATCAAACTTTAAAAATCACAATAGTTTATTGCAGTTTACAAATTCTAACATTTCGACGTTTCCTTTGAGCAACTGACAAATAAAAATGAAAAAGTCTAAGAAAATGTATTTGTGCATACATTAGGCGTGATCAAATATGTGTGCCACTACGGCAAACTGACAATTGTTTCTGTTATGGAGGGGCACTCATCGGGAATAGGCATTCCAACCGAATACTGAACTCATAGCAGCTCAACTCACCCTGAGCATGCGTCAAGGAAATCAAGTTCAACCAACAGTCGTGTTCCGACAAAGAAAACCGATTCACAGGTTGTGACCAGCATGAATATCTTCAACATATTATACTATCATACTCGCTACAACTCACGCCGAAGTTAGGAATAAAAATTTTAGACAGAAACAAAGTGAGCTTAAATGAATGAATAAACGTGTTAATTGCTCATGATAAGCGAATCAGAGTTGCGTCATAGGTTCGTGAATTATTGACTAATGCAAACCTTACAATCTCACTGAAATAATAAATCGTCTCATCGCGTTAATAATACAACGTGACATGTTTTGCATAGTTTGTCTGCTCATTTTTGGATAGTTTATTAAACTCTGCTCCCGAGACGAGAAAGGAGATTTAAATAAGGATTATTAGAACAGGTGCCGCTTAGCGCCGATATTCAACATAAAAAACCATAATCTCGTCCAGTAGACAAAACAAGGTGCGTTTCCTTTTAACCAGCCTGTACATTAACAATGCCATGTCCCATGTCGTGTAATATGGAGTTTTAGCAATAAATATACAAAATTTATAGACTCGTAGTAAACCTTCTCCCCTTAGTAACTTCTTCATTGAAACCGACAGTAATAAAGTTTAGGCTTCCTGTACACAGCCTTTGAATTGACCACTATGTGCACCGAACCATGCAGTATACGTAAGTAAACGGTTGCTGCCGTTGAGCGGAAGTCAATTATTCCGCGGTGCACAGCT